>PITA01029668.1:0-17568 GCA_004023965.1 Spilogale gracilis | reverse complement strand
GATGGTTATATGTTTTAAAATTCTTCATTTTCTTCAAATATTAAATGAAACATACAGGCAGCCATTTATTAAAGCCAGCAAATTCTTTGCACATCTATGAATGGAACACCACTGGGCTTTTAATTGGTACATGCAGGGTTTGATAAATAAATTGAATGAGTTAATGGATGGATTGATTTGTTTAAGAAGACACATATTCCTTCTTTACTAGCTAATTCAAACCTTACTTTATATAATGTCATTTTCCACAAGAACTTTGATTATCAGTAAAATCTGCACTTACCACAGAGCCAGGCATGAGTCCTACTTGACTACCAAGTCCAGATTTTTCATCTAACCCAGCCATCTGAGCTGAAAATGGCTATAAAAGCAAGGTATTACTATTATTTCCACAGTAAAAGACATAGATCAACAAACTTTTAAATCGACAATTGTACATTCTCTTGGATTATCATAGAGTGACTCTTCTGAGAATCACTTTATACTTTTGACTTTAAATTGCAGAAAGAGATCCAAGTTCTTTTTCATTGTATGTGCTTTTGATTGAACCATCTTCCTCAGAGTATTTTATAACTAAGTTCCTCCAAAACAACTACCTCAGTGGCCCAAATGTCTCCTACTTGGTGAAAGCAAGTACCATTCTGCCAGTCTAATCAATTTCAGCTTTAAATCTCTTTATCTGATTTCCTTCCATAATTGGAGCATTCCAAATGTCTGAAAAAAGCCTAAAAGATGCTTTTAAAATACTTCTCCTGAAGATTCCAGTTTCCATTTCATAATATTTTACTTAGGTAGTATTCCTGTTTCTTTGTTCATGACCAGTAAACTTTAACTGTATTTATATAAATTCATACAGGTTTTATAATCCTTTTAATGACTTTCTGACTGTTCCAAGAATTGTCAATGGTTTTACCTATTCTCTTTCACCTCACAAAAACTCTGGTAACCCAACTGACCAAAACTGTTCATATATATTCCAGGAGTTTTATTAATTTCCAGACTTTAGTGGGGGAAAATGTGCATATTGTTGAAAAAATAAATTGGCAATTCCTTCTGCCATTGGTTGAGAAGCAACTGTATAAATTGTGATAAAACAAAAATCCTATTTCAGGGCTCCATATGTTCCCTACTTTTGTGATGCATTTACTCCTATGTCTACCACTAAGAATTCAAGGAACATACATAGAAAGACATTTTGTTTTATTTTATTTCTGGCAAGAAACTAAAATTGGGAAATCATCAGATAGCATTCTTAGTGTCAACTCGGGGGCTCCTTCCATATCCACCATACTGAATCTGTCATCCTCCCTTCTTGCGGAGGACATGACACGGATTCTGTGAGCATTCTGAGCCTAGAGAACAGCAGAAGGAGAAAGATGTTGCTCTTTTCAATTTATATTGGGGAGAGTAGTAGCAGTCCTCTAGAATCAACAGAAAGGACAAAATTGTAGAGTCCAGAACTAACAGGGAGAAACACAAGTACTTTGAAGTTGTACTTTGAGAAATGCTATTTTGAATTTTCCAACAATTCTCTGTGGATTTCTTAGCTTTGTCGCTTCATAGTGGCACTGCATTCATTTAGCTGCTCTTACTGTCAAGGGCCAACATCTGAACTAAGACAACTTAAAATCATAATACATCAAAAACATAGGTGGGGGATGGGCAAAATAGGTGAAGGGGATTAAGAGGCACATACTTCTGGTTATAAAATCATAAGTCACAGGGATGAAAACTAAAGCATAGGGGATACAATCAATAATACTGTAATAACATTGTATGGTGACAGATGGTGACTATGCTTACTGTGGTGAGTGCTGAGGAATGTATAGAATGGAATGAATCTTGGAACACTGGAAAAAAAATTTAAGTAACAATAAAAAAAGAAAAAAAAAGAATTGTTGAATCACTACATTACACACTCGAAACTACTATAACATTGTATGTCAACTGTCCTTCAATAATAAAAAATTTAAAAACATATAATCTAAATATAACATCGAATAACGCATAGAACTCACCCTGCTCATGCCATCAGGTCCTGGGTGGGACGGATGTCCAGGAGGCCCTGGGGCACCAGGTTGACCAGGAACACCTGGCTCTCCATCAATTCCCTGAGGACCACGAGGACCCTAGGAAAACAAGCCAGAGCTAATTAGAACATGTTGCCAAATATGTACTCAGTAGAAAGCTAAAAGCACAGACTTCTTGATGGAGATGAAGTGTTCGTTACTTTATTTATTTATTTTTTAAGATTTTATTATTTGTTTGACAGAGATCACAAATAGGCAGAGAGGCAGGCAGAGAAAGAGGCTGGGAGCAGGCTCCTGCTGAGCAAAGAGCCTGATGTGGGGCTCAATGCCAGGACCCTGGGATCATGACCTGAGCCAAGGCAGAGGCTTAACCCTCTGAGCCACCCAGGCGCCCCAACAAGTTCATTACTTTAAAAAGGAATAGACATGCCTTATGATTCCAATTCTATGACATTCTGGAAATGGCGAAATTATGGAGGCAGTAAAAAGATTAGCAGTTGCCAGGGTTAGGGTGGGAATGGGGAGATAAATGGGCAAGATAAAAAGGCAGAGCACAGAAGAATTTAAGACAGGGAAAGCACTCTGTGTGATACTGTGAGGATAATTTGTGCTGGCATACACCCTTTGGCCAAATCCAAGGAATGGAGACCATCAAGAGCAATTCTAATGTAAACTATGGGATGTTGACGATGGTGGGGGGGATATACAGGGACAGAGCATATATGAGCACTCTCTGTGCTTTCCTTTGAATTTTAATGTGAACTTCAAACTTCTCTACAAAAAAATAAAGTCTTGTTAAAAAAAAAAATCAATAGCAATTCAGCCACCTACAGTTAATTCCATCAGCTTCGCTGATACTGCTGATTTCAGCCCTGATCACAGCCTCTCCATCAGGGCGTGGTATGTTCTGGGGGAAAATTTTACCTTTGATGTATTAAATCCCCAGTAATGAGTCTTCTTGGAATAATTATAAAATTATATTCAGCTCACCAGTATTCCAGAATAAGCTTCCCTATTTGGTTGGTTTTGTGTTTAATCAAAATTTCTAAATTCACTTGTCAGTCTTGGATTACAGTTAACTATATGTGTGCCCACTTAAACTCCTCCCACCAAAAAAATATCTGAAAGCCCCTTGACTGGGGTTTGTGGTTTTTCCATTTTTCAAATCTTTTAATGTTTTGTATAGTTCTTGGCACAGAGTAGACACAATATATGCTTATTACATTTTCACTTTTCAATCCTCTTCATTCTGGTACTTCAAGTTTGGCATACTTTGTTTTCCTTACCACCCCCAAAGGTAGACCAGACCAGTGAGAAACAGAGGGAAAGGCACAGTGACCCAGCCAAGTTTAGTTCTCAGAGAGTGAGCAATGATTTCTAGCTGCCAGATTCCACCCACATTCTGAAGGCAACGTGGTGAACCACCACATCCTCAGTTCTGGAAATGCTCCATCCCTAACCTCATCATTCCCACAAGTCTTGTGAAGCATTTTCTGACTTTTTAACCCTGAAGAGTCTTAACAGACTTTCAAAAGAAAGAAAGGAACAAAAAACTCAAAAGCCAGTATGATTTTTATCATTAGAAGTAGGGATCAAGAAAAGTATGATGAGTGAATTGGAGTTTAATGAAAGAAGCTTCTCATGCCTCAACATGAGAATACCTCCCGGCTTACAATAAGTAATTAAAATATGAGCTGATACAGCAGAAAGAGTAAATATAAAACAAGCTGAGGTAGGAAAGGGGGAAGTTTGTATGTGATGGCTTTGGGAAGGGTGGTATAATAGCTATTTAATAATTTAATTAATATACTCGAACATTTATATAGATTCATATAAATATGTTTACTTCTTGGAAGAGTGGAATATAAGCAAACTTATCTATTCAAATAGAAGTAGATAATCTGAAAAACTCATACTTTAAAAACTAATTTCTCAGAAAATTATTCTTCTTTATCAAGTCTAACACTTTCTTTTTTTTTAAGATTTTATTTATTTATTTGACAGAGAGATAGAGAACACAAGTAAACAGAGCAGCAGGGAGAGGGAGAGGGAGAAGCAGGCTCCCTGCTGAGCAGGGAGCATGAAGTGAGACTCAATCCTAGGACCCTAGGATCATGACCTGAGCTGATGGTAGCCACTTAACCGACTGAGTCACCCAGGTGTCCCAAGTCAAACACTTTCTAACTCCTAAACTACTGTCAATTCACTGAACTCTTTTAATTATACTGAAGAGATTGATTTTAATTGTTATCTAGGATTCCTAGATCATAGGAATGATATTAGGAAGCAACATCAGCTGGAAGTTCATATCGTCAGTGGTTGCACAGAAAAAGTAGTAGTCTGATCTACTCAAAGAGTCTTGTGTGGAAAACTTCTAATGTCTTTTTGAAATGTGAAATTGCTAATTGATAACCAGGTATTGTTATACATAAAAAGTGAGCCAAAACATTTCTGCTCCCAAGGGGCTCTCTAAAGACAACACCAAAAACTACATTTGGTGTCAATGAGAGTAGGGAGAAGTTTGGGTAATATTAATCCTTAAAAATCATGTTCTTTCTCCACCCTTCTGCAATTAATAACCATATTTCAAAGTCCATTCTGAAGAGAGCCCACTTTTCTACTGACTTCATGATGCATTCTGTGCCTTCACAGCATCTCCTCTAAATAGCCTATATGATTTAATCTTATGCATACTGAGATTGAAATTAATAAAAACTTGTAAAAATTATCCAAAATTAAGTGAACATAATTATAAGTGAAAGTAAGAAAAACATAGTACATGAGCAATTTTACTGATAAACAGTGAAAACAAAAACTACAATTTGGGAACACATTAAAATATACATTTTCATATTTCCAACGAGCCATATTATATATATTTTATATTAGGGTAAATATTCTGTTTATGAGCATTCCCACCCATCCCCCAGGATACTCTAGTTCTAATCTCAGTCAGCCATCTACAATAAAAAGTACTTATAGATTGCCACTAGGTGGCAACCTTTAAACATCAACAAATAGAAAAGACAACCCGCTGGTCAAGAACTTTATTCAACACACACACACACACACACACACACACACACACACACACACTGAAATGTTAGAGTTGGTAAGATTGTAAAATGGCATATTTCCTACTTTATAGATGAGGAAACATCTACAAGGGTTAAATGTCATGTGCAATTAGAACCCAGCACACCATTGTCCATCTCCTGACGGATTGCTAGTTTGTCGCTATGAAGTTATCTGGTTAACTTAGCTAAAACCAAGGATATACGATGACAGTCCCCACGGTCATTGACTAGGAATGAAGGCCTTGTGAGAGTATCTCTCTAACAATAGTTCCCAATCCTAAGCACTTTTGCTCCCCTCCCCCAGGGGACCATTTGGTAACATCAAGAGACATTTTCAGTTACCACAAGGACAGGTGTTGCTACTGGCATCCAGCGGGTAGAAAATCAGAAATGCTGCCAATCATCCTACAGTGCACAGGCATTACGTGGCCCCAAATACCAATAGTGTTGAGCCTGAGAAACCATGCTTTTCATTGTTAAGACATATGATGGTAATGAAGCAGAGGGAGAGACTGGTATTTAAGATTGCAGTAGGACCCTGCATTGTGCCAGCCATAGCCTTAGTCTAGTAAGCAGCTTCTCCATGACTTGGGACTTGAGGCTAAATACTCTACCTATGGGTATTTCGTGGCATCATGCCAGGATCTTGCAATTGGCGGTTTTGGAAGCATTTATCCCAGGGAAATCAGCAAAAGCACAGGCACTTTTTTTTTTTTTTTTTAAACGAGTCAGTTGTTAAACACTTACCATCACACCACTGCTTGCTAGGATCCAGAGAGAAACAGATTTCCTGTTTGGGCATCTGTCAAGATTGTTTTGCTTAATTCCAAATAAATAGCTACTCCTCTTACACATATACACACATGCACACACACGCACGCACACACACACACACACACACACACACACCCTCCTAGTTCTCACTGATTATCTCATTACTAACCAAGATAGGAAATGGAGCATATCACACACTGAGTCAAGTAGAGAAGGAGGGGCAAGAGTAGACTCACTGAATCCTAACAAGGAATTCTGAAAGTCCAACCACTATTTCCATAGTAACTTGCACCTAGACTTAGGACTCAGTATTATCAATTTTTTAAGGGCATGAATACATTGATGCAGATTATTTTCTACATGGTCCCCTATGCTTCACCTAACTGAAGTTATCTTCTATCTGCTTCGGTCATTCTAGACCCTGGGCAGACATCTGCAGAGCCACTAACAGTGTTCAGGCTAGCAGCACTAGTGGGGCAGCTCAGTAGCACAGCAATAAAGAATAAAGACGAGCATGAGGTCATCAGAGCACAGCCTTCCTACACACCTATAGGACTATACTACATTTCCTCGGGGTACTGTCATACCACCCGTAACTCCAGCTCCGGTTTGGAAAAAATACTGTCATCATACTGTACTTGGTCAAATGCATAGAAGCACAGAATAATATCAAAGTGGCAAGAGTTCCTAGAGACATGATCTAAAATACATTTTCCTTATTTATAAATTCAATGTTGTTTGTTGCTTCCTTGCAATATCTTCCTGTCTATTTCTTCCATCTACATATGGATAAACACATATTTGGAAGGCTAAAAATCTAGACAGTTAAATTTAGGAGATATCATTAGACAGAAAATTAAACACAAGTTTTTCTGATTAAAGTATAAGATAATGACAGCAATACAAAAATTAATCCACTTATTTAATACATGAAAGACATTAGTTTCTGAGGGTGAGATCTAAAAAGAAAAAGAATTCCTATCTAGGACTTGGTAATAAGAAAAAAATCTGACATTTATTATATAATATCTTCATGTTTTATCTCAAGGGTATAAAGTTGATCATTTAAGTTTAAAGGTGTTCCCCTTGTTCTGGTAATGGATTTATTGATTTTTTAAAATGACCCCTATGATGGCTCCGTAGCAGCTGAGCAGTGAAGAAAGATAGAGTGCTACTTGGGAAATAAACTGTACAACCGCTTGAAAGAAAATTTAGTCCTCTAATATTTTTTTTCTTTATCCAGTTTGGTTATTCCTGTAGCAATCAGAGATCATAGAACTTGGGTGTTTTATCTCAACAGTACGTTTTTGGCATTGTTCACTCATGACTTACAACTTCTGAAAACAGCATGAGGTATTCATTATGTTTCCTTAGGTTCTACTTTATTTTAGTTTGCCCTCCTGAGGGACGAAGAAATGCCATTTGTGTTACCTACAAAGATAATAGGTAATTATTACCATGTGATCATTTCCTCTGAATCAGAAAAGACACACAATCACTTCACGACCTGATTTCTGTCCCATTTGATACAGATGACAGAGAAACAGTGCCACCGACTGCAACATCCATGGAATGTGGTCTCAATGGGCCTGCTGCAAACAGGGTACAATTCACAAAAAAGGCCACTCCGCTGTCAACTTACAGGTTTTCCTTTTGGGCCCCTCTCTCCTCTTGGTCCTTGTGATCCTGGAGGTCCCTAAAACAGAAAATGATGACTATGCCTGCAAAACACACATACTTCAGATGTTTTTGTTTTAAACATCTGCTTGATCTAAGAAAACTTGAAAACAGAAATATAACTCTTTTCTAATTTGAAGACTATAGAAAACAAAGCCATGTGCACATAAAAGCTCTGTGTACACAGAAAGGCTGTTTATGTTAGCAATGAAGCTTAAAGGCCTGTAAAGAATTAAAAAATTAAGTGCTACATCATAGCATCATGGAGCCTAGTGAGCTGGAGAAATTACTTGAATAATTGCAAAACTTCTAAGGATCTTTTATGCTGTATTGCCCCAAGCAAGCCTTTGTCACTGAATGATGGCCACAAAGACTTAGTTTGGATTTTTAGAACTACATAGATGGGCAAACCCCAAATTATCAGTGATCTGAGTGATGGTACATGTGTGTTTTCCATCCAGTTACGTGGGAATGCTACCACTAATCCAAACCTGAAATCAGTAGTCTTTCATGCTAAACAAGTAGTGTGCTATTCTGATGTGTAATTTCTCAGATTCTATGGATTTATGATTTAATTTCATTAACAGATGAAATTAACAGTTTGTTTCATTAAAAAGATAAAAGTAGCCTACCTTTAGTCATTGTCAAACAATAGACAGGTGTGCCCTAATTTCAGCGAGTAAAGCCAATCTAAAATTAATGATGTAACAACAGATTATTTTGCCTTTCACATAACCAATAGTGACACTCACCAAGAGAAATAATAGGGTCCATCAATCTCAGAACGAAATGATCTTTTAAACATCATTCATTGATGCAAAGGAATACTTAAATTTGAAGATGTTTCAAAACCAAAGTTTTCAAGAAACAAAGCATCGTGGTTTTGCATTCTATTGTATTTTGATGGATATAATATTCATAAAAATTTTCAGTATCTCTAAGAACTTAAGAGTACCATGAATGTTGGAAGAAACAACTTACTGCTGGTCCTGGACGCCCACGTATGCCGGTTACCTAAACAATAAACAAGATAATTTGTAAGCATGAAGTTTCGACAGAGTTTTAGAAAAATCAATAGTCAAATAAGAATAACAACAAAAATCCAGTGAATTTTTTTAGAACAAATGGATGTTGTCAATTGATGCCTTGTCCTCCTTGTGTATACACTAAGACATTATCTAATTTAAACTCTAATATAGGGAGGCAGTACTGTTATACGGATTGAGAGCACCAGTGCTGGAGCCAAGAGGCCTGGGATCAAATCCTAACCCTATCCTTTCCCAGTGGTGTGACCTTGGACCTATCCTCTCTGGGCTTATTATTCCTCCTGTAAAATGGTGATGATGATTATAAAATTACCTCCCTGGCAGAGTTGTTGTGAAGACAAATAAATATTTGTAAAGCACCTAAAATAGCACTTAAGACATAGTAAATAACGTAAGAGTTTTTAAATGAAAGACAACAAGTGAATGATTTACCTTTTAGGTAATCTTTATTAAAAACAAGCTCATTTCAAGGCAACAAAAATGCAAACACTGTCAAATATATCACCATGCATATACTTTTTGTCTTGACAGTGATGACAACTCCTTTGAGATCATGAGACTGCTGGTTGAAGATTTTTCATCCTACTTAATACACTTTTTGATCATGTACAAGTCTAGATAACTCTTAAGAATTCTTATAAAATATGGAATTTCAATCAGGATACTGATGAGAGATATTGTCAGAAATGTGGAACCTTAAATCCTGCCTTTCTGTTGGATTACATGGCTATTTACACTGCAAAAAATATACTTGTTAACCATCACTTTACATCCATATATAATGTGCTTAACTTTGTAAAACTCTGATGTCTACTTTCAGTCATGGGACAAAGTCAGGAATACTGTAATAAATAAACATTAAATATTATATTAAAGAATCAATCTCTTTTGGTATGTTTGTCTTATACTAAAACTTGCTTTTAAAATAACTAATTTCCTTTTCTATGACAGGGTGTATGTAAACACTGAATACAACTATACTATAACTAAGTTTACTAAAGATACAAGAGAACAGTATATACATATACTTACAACAGGCACTAATCCTGGTTCTCCTTTTTGTCCCTATGAAGCAAAAAAATGTTCAATTATCAAAATATAATAGCTTGTTGAGCATAAACACATCATACTAAAATATTCATATAAGCACTGGGAATTTCAATGTAAGAAATGTAAATAGCAGGGGCCTGGGTGGCTCAGTCGTCCAAGTATCTGTCTTCATCTCAAGTCATAATCCTGAGGTCCTGGGATCAAGCCCCAAGTCAGGCTCCCTGTTGGGCAAGGCATCTGCTTCTCCCCTTTTTCTGCCCCTCCCCCCTGTCCTTCCTCTCCTTCTCACTCAGGCTCTCTCTCAAATAAATAAATAAAATCTTAAAAAAAAAAAAGGAAATGTAAAAACAAAAAGGAAATGAGAAAAGAAACAATATTTACAATAGTGAGACATACTGATGAAAAAAATTACTACTCATCTGAAAGACACAAAAATATCAATCCAATGTTTGAAAAGCATAAAGTTATTTCACTTAATTTTTTTATAGCAAATAAACCTAATGAATCGACTAGACCCGAAGATACTTGTCATGAAATTTGTAAAGTCAAACCACTATAGGAAAACTGCTCAAAGACTAAAAACTCAAAAAAATCCAACATTTGGGTATATCTGAATTTTCACATTCATACTACATGCCACCTAGTTTTTAGTAACTTCAGATGCCATTTCTAAAACTCTTGCCACCTTTTCTAAAACTCATGGAGGAATCTAAGAAATAACAAGAGATAAGTTTGCTTTTCTTCAAGAAGAAAGGAAAGAAGGAAGGAAGGAAGGGGGGGAGGGAGGAGGGGAGGAGAGAAGGAAGGAAGAAAAGAAGGAAGGACAGATGTATATTGGTTAGACAATTGTCAATATCTGAGGAAAATCTAGAAAAAACATCAATTGAATAGGAAAATAAAAATAACACAGGAAACAATTATAACTTAAAGGAAATGGTATCAGGCAGCTTAATTGGCTTTTATAATAGATGTGGCAAATACAGCAGATATACATGACATTCTCAGAACTTCAGTTTCTTAAAAATTGTATTCTCATAGTATGATTTCAAGTACATAGATCAAATACTATTGGATGAATTGTACTTTATATTCCTCTATTTTACCATATATTTACTTGTATTATTTATTTTGGAATTTGTCTTCTAACAGATGTTGTCTCCCCAAGGTCATGATCAAGTCTAATTTATTTTTTTATTTTTGTTTTTTTAAAGATTTTGTTCATTTATATTGCAGAGAGAGAGAGAGAGAGTGAGAGAGGGAACATAAGCAGAGGGAGTGGGAGAGGGAGAAGCAGGCTTCCGGCCCAGCAGGGAGCCTGATGTGGGGCTCAATCATGGGACTCTGGGGTCATGACCTGAGCCAAAGGCAGATGCTTAACAACTGAGCCACCCCAGTGCCCCTCAAGTCTACTTTATATTCTCAGTTTGACACACATAAATCTTCAATAAATTCTTGAATATATCAATTTCCATTAATATAGTATGAAATAATGCTTTTACTGGGCAATTGCAGATTATGAATACATTAAGGATTATATCCAAAATGTAGAAAAAGCTAGAGTAATATGTTCTATTTTATTTAATTTCTCTTTGCACATATATTGCTCTTTTATCAGATTATGAAAACAATATGGGTTAATGGGGAATTTTGAACATGGAAGAAACTAAATATCGTATTCAACACTCAGGAGACAACCTCTTTTAACATTCTTGTATTCTTAGTTTTCCACCATGTACCTGAACTTGGTTTACCTTCTTAATGCCTCAGTATTTACTCTTACAGTTTCATTTTTACAATTAAAAAATAACACTACAATGAATATCCTTGTTTATGTATATTTGTGCAGTATCTCTACTTGATATCTTATGATGTATCTCTAGAAATTAAAGTTGTGAGTTAAAGATCATACAAATATTTCAGATTTTTGATCTAGATCACTTACATGTACTCCCTAAAGGTACAATCTAACTATATCCTTCCAGCAGTATCCCACATCTGACAAAATTTTGTAAAGTTAAAATTAAAAATTATTTTATAATCTTCATTGTCTTAATAATGGATTCGATGGCAAAACCATACCCTGACCACACCTGCTGATTCTAATGCTCAGGTTAGAATATTTCTGCATTTCTAAGTCCCCTATCTTTTAGCATGGTCTTCCTATTTTTAACATAATCTGAAAGTAATAAAAATTAACCTCTTAGGAGCTGTGAGAGCTTTCCTTGAGATGCTGAGAGAATTTGAATTGTTTAGAAAGGGTAGATAAATCTGTGTCCCATACCTAAGACTTTAGGAGAATAATGCTGAAAAAAAATATGTTCCTTTTTAGAACAAATCTAGAAAAACAAGTCAAAAGTGAAGAGAAATTATCTCAGCCAAAAAGAGAAAAATGGAATAGTTCTCTGAGAATGGTTGGGAAATCTCCATTTTAAGAGACCGGCAATTAAAATGCAGCCTTTGTTCTTAAACTTTGTTAGGAGAATGGAACTCAATGATAACTTTCTCAGCTAAATTGTAAGGCTTTTGATATCTTATTATGAACTTTCTGTTGTTCCACAATACTTGATATAGGATTAGGTGCTCCATTATCAGCTTCCGATAATACATTTTTCTTTTCTTTTTTTTTTTTTAAAGATTTTATTTATTTGACAGAGAGAAACACAGCCAGAGAGGGAACACAAGCAGGGGGAGTGAGAGAGGGAGAAGCAGGCTTCCCACCCACCGAGCAGGGAGCCCGATGTGGGGCTCGATCCCAGGTCTCCCGGACCATGACCTGAGCCGAAGGCAGTTGCCCAACCAACTGAGCCACCCAGGCGCCCTACACAATACATTCTTATTACACTACTCTGTTCTGATAGTTCTGATGACACCTGATAATAAATGACAGAGTCATGAAGATAGTGACACATGACTAGAATGTGGTAGACTGGCAGCTGCTTTGAGTGTGTCCTCCCAGCTGCACTGCCTTTGGAAAATTTCAGATTTAATTTCTGAAGTAAGTTTAAATGTGACCTGGTATTTGTAGACCTAATCCTTTGACATGCATTTAAATCTAAATGGCTTCATTGATATTTATTCCAAATAAGACAATTTATGGTATTGCCCTTTTAATAAAAAAGTATAAAAGTAGCCAGGACCTCCCCTTGATAGCATCACTTTCATTTACTATGAATGTATAGCACTGCATTATCTAATTATCTGATTTCCACCTTACTGAAGTTCCAATGTATGCAAAATTAAAGACAATTTAAAGTTGTTGGTAATCTGCCTAATATCTGTGATGAAATTTAAGATGCTTGCCCATTTCCATTCCTGATCCCTGAGTCTATCCTGTCTGGATAAGACTGAAGCAAATGCCACCATTTCCGAGTTAACTAGAAAACTGAGAACAATTCCAAGGGAATGGAACTCTCTTCACTCAGGGAGTTTACTCATATCCAGAGGACAAGTGGTTAAACTGTCCAGCTCTATCTAGGGTCGTGGCTAAATTGTACCACTGTCCTCTTGAGTGTAAGGACTGTCTCTGAGATTAGATTTTAGGCTCCTTGAACTGGGGTAAGGAGAGAGAAGAAAAGGTGTGTGTTTGGTAAAGTGTTCAATTACTTCTTTTAAGTGAATATTTACTTTTCCAACCAATAGAAGAGGGACCACAACCCCACTGAGGGTACAACCATCCCCCACCCACTCTTCCTTCCTTCCTTTCTTCCTTCATCTATCCTTCCTTCAATTAAGCAATTACTGAACTTCTAACATGTCTAAGGTATATACTAAGCAGAGTAAAAAATGCACGTAATTTGTTCTTTTTGGTTTTGTTTTTTAAGAGAGGGAGGGAGAAGAGGGTTAGAGGGAGAGGGAGAATCTTAAGCAGGCTCCACACCCAGCATGGAGCCTGACACGGGGCTCCATCTCATGACCCTGAAACCCTGACCTGAGCCTAACTAAAGAATCAGTCTCTTAACAGACTGAGCCACCCAGGCACCCCAATAAATGCAAATAATTCAAAGGTCAATGTGGCATAGTCTCAATCCCTAAGGTATTCAAACCTTCTAGAAGAAACATTTATAAACAAAAATTAACAAAGTGCATAAAATTGAGGCAGCTGTAATCTATAAGCAAAATACCTCATATACCTATATTTGGTAATTTGTACCTTACTAAAGGCTTTCAAATGCCATAAAGCACAGTCCTGAGTGGACAGTAGTAGAATGAAAAAGATATTTTATGAAAATGAAACTATGCAAAGTAAAACTTACCTTTCTTCCTCTACCTGTAAAAAGAAAAGAATAAATACGTTAAATATGTTGTTTTAAGGAGAAACAGTTATTGAGAATCTCCTATTTATATTCAGTAATAGGTTTTTGAGGTATCAGAGTTTGACTTAAAAGGTTTCCCTATTACCAGTAGGTAGACTCAAAAGTTGTTTTAGATCAATATTTCCATTAACAGGCAAAGTAATACATCCCTTCGGAAAATTCTGACATTATTTAAATATTCTGCACACCATTCGTTTGACATTTAAAGTTCATTAAACTATAAAATTCACTATTAAAATTGTAATGAATTATCTTCAATCAATATTCTATTTTTTTAATACTTTTTCTGAATAGGCTTCACTCATACAGCTAAAAAAACAAAATACGTTGAAGGTATACAATTACAGAGCGAAAGTAGTTTCGTCTATCCTGTCCCCTTCCCCTAGTTCCCACATTTCAATGTCCCAGAGGGGGCCACTATTACTGATTTTCTATTACTAGTCTTCCCAATCAAAAATATAATGGGACATTCCATTTTTTAAAGTTGTCACTTGAGTTAGCAGTGTTTTACAGCTTTTTTTCAGATAGATCTTATACATTTCATGTTGTTTGTTCTTGGACATTTTATCCTATCTATTGCTATTGTAAATGAGGTATTTTTTCCCCATTATTTATTCTATGGGGTGATTGTTGGTAAATAGTAAGTCTATTAATTTGTTTGTTGATTTAACACTTCATCATCTTCATAAATTACTTTTAGTAGTTTTTTATTCCATTCCCTTTAAATTTTATAGGAATACATTGTATGTTCTGCAACTAATCATTTTACCTCCTCTCTTCTAAGCCTCTAATTGTTTTTTTCTTATCTGTTTGTTCAGGTACCCTCAATAATATTAAATTGTAGTTGTGATGATGGATATCCATGTTCTATCTCTGAGTTTAGAGAAAATAATTCTAGTACTAAACATATGAAGCTTTTAAGCTGAGATGTATTTTATCTTGTTAATGAAATGCCATTTGGTACTAAGTTACCAAGCATCTTTATCAAGAATATTTATTCACTTTTGTCAAACATCTTTATTTCAGTTATGAGGAAAAGCAAATGTCCTTTTTTCATAAGTCTGTTAAAATAGTTATTTTTTTATTTTTAGTTATTTTTTAAATAGTTATTTTTTTAATGGCAGTATTGATTCTTCCTGTACTTCTTCCTCTGTCATCTTCATTTCCCTATGATGGTTTTTGGTTTTCCTCCTACTTCTTTCTTTATTATTAATTATTTTATATTACTAATGCAGACCTTCTTAATAAATTACTCTCTGAAGTTTTATTTAGTTTATGGTGAAATAGTCATTTTTTAAATCAGTTCTGTGGTAATATATTTACCAGTGTGTTCTTTATTTTGTAAATGTAGCTAAACACTCCTACCTTTTTATTTTTAATTCTTTTCATTATATCTTTCTGATTACATTGCTAAAACTTGAGTTTAGGTATTTATTCAAGGCACCCTATTACTACTGAAGGATATCTAAGAGGAGAACTGGTAAATTACTGTCTAATATATCATGAAAATATGGTTGAATACTTCATTATATTTGTTGTTATTTGTAATGGAATTTTGGTTCGGGGGAATGAGGCCTCAACACTATCTTGACAATGATGCACTCACTGTTAAAACATTCATGACTGTTAAAACAAATAACCTAATAGTTTAATATTAATCTTACCTGTTCATTAAAACATGTAAATATGAATTTATTTCTCTATATGCATCTTTAACACGTATTCAAATACATAGTCTATATTAAACACAGACATTTGTCTCCTGAAAAAGTTTTAAAAGCCAGCAATTGATATCATTCTTTTCTTCAGGAAATCCATCTCATTCTCTTGTCTTTCTGAGTCATCATTAAAAGCATTCTGCACTTATGGGCTGTTGTAACAGAGGGAGCTCTAGAAAGCATTAAATTAGATTAGAAATAATTATTCCATTCCCAAGAGCAAACCTGTCACCAGAAAAGACAGATGTGTTTTCTAGATCTCCTCTGGGACATTAATGGATCTCATAGAATATTAACAAATATTTTGGAGGCATCCAGCACGGACAGGGTAACAAATGACCATCTGAAATGACTATAAGAAATTCTCAAAGTAGACATAACCACACAAAATTCAGCCCAAAATTTCCCTGGTTTTTAAGAATACAATAAAGTATCCTCTCCCTCTCACTAACATTAGATAAGGTGGGTGAGAAAATCCATTAACCCCAAATGCCATTGACAAGTGGCTTCATTATTCTCTTTGGTTGCTGAATTCTGAGTGCAAAATCCACTGCAACATAAAGATGAGTCACTGGATCAGTTCCGGGTTGTCCTTAAGCATTCTTACCAAAATTATTATTGCCACCTCCAGTTGTGTGTGGGCAGACAGGACAGCATTCTCCAGGGGGAGTTACAGGGTCAGCACATTCAAGTGCCTCCTGGCACTGTATCTTGTCACAAAGAATGGCTCCGTTGTCACAGACACAGATCTGGCAAGGGGCAGGTTTCCAAATGTCTCTGTTTAAGTACATCTGACCATTCTGAGTGCAGGCAATTTCTTCACCATATCCTTCTAGAATAAGAAGAAAAAGATGGAGGGGGGTGGTTAGTAAACTTCTGAAATTTTGTACTCTGGGAAATACTTAAGAAGGTAAATCATCCTATGGGTTCCGAAAATTCTGAGCTAAGCAGTAACCTACTGAGGAGGCAAAGCGCAGATGAACTTACTTCACTGGCATTTACATACTAAAATGTAATTCACAAGGAAAGGATTAACAATACTCATATCCTAGCATGACAGGGGAAGGGGAAAAAGTGATCCAAAGTAGATATCAGGTAACATTTCCCAAAAGTGTTCATTTGTTAAAGTTTAAATAACCAAAAATAGGAAGATCAGTAAGAAGAGATTTAAAAAAATTTGAAAGGGGAAGAAAAAGAATAGCTCAAAAGGGAATATATAATTTCCGCATTTGGTGAACCCTTACATGATTTTCAATCATTAGAAACTTTAGATTAGTAAATCCCTCAATAACAGAAGACAATATGTATTCTTATTCCATGAAGAAAAACTTTTTTAAAAAGTATATGGGTTTTTTAAAATCCGCTTTAAACACAAGGTAGAAAAAGAATAACAGTATCTCATTTCATGGGATGTGTTTGCTAAACTAAAGGGACTTACTAAACCACAAAGGGCAAGCAAAGCTTAAACAGGCAACACAGTCTCTTCGCATCAAAATTAATTAAGGAAAGTCATAACCACAACAATATGGTAAGTTATTATATGATACCTGCCAAATACTTTTCTACATTTAGATAAAAATGTAATGCAGATTTGGAAAATTTATACACACATTTATACATATAACAATTCTATTATATAATTATTATAAGATAAACATATTACTTCTTTAACTTTGTGTCTTTTAGAGCCAAGGTGCCCATCAACAGATGAATGGATAAAGAAGATGTGGTACATATATACAATGGAGTACTATGCCTCCGTCAGAAAGGATGAATACCCAACTTTTGTAGCAACATGGACTGGACTGGAAGAGATTATGCTGAGTGAAATAAGCCAAGAAGAGAAAGTCAAGTATCGCATGGTCTCACTTACTTGCGGTACA
>PITA01029667.1:0-17606 GCA_004023965.1 Spilogale gracilis | reverse complement strand
TACATTTCATAATACCTTCCCACTCTCCACTAATTCCCTTCTGCTACCTCTCTGGAGCCAAACCTTCCCCCAACCATTAACCCCTGGAATCTACTGATTTTTAAACCATCCCTACGGTTTTGTCTTTTATATAGTAAATTGTAAACAGAATCATAAACTATGTAATCTTTTGATTCTGACTTATTTCAGTTAGAAGAATGTGTTTAGGATTTACCCATATTGTTGCAAGATCAATTGTGTGTTCTTTTTAATTGCTAAACAGTATTCCAATGTATGTATGCATCATTTTTGGTTTATCTACTTTCCAGATGAAGAATGATTTGGAATGTTTCTAGTTTTGCCTAATTTTATATTTATTTTGATATATTACTCATAAATACCATCTTAGGGTATTCATTACTTCATAAAAACTATTAAAATCTTTAAAAATAAAATAAAATAAAGCAAAGGAAAATAAAATTTTGCCCTTTGAAACATAATTGTAAAATTCATTTCAATCTGAAATTTGATGTTGCAAACCAATGTATGTATTGGTATTTTAATCCCCAAAAGGGATTAAGATCTTCTGTATGAGTATTTTGTAACCTCACTGGTTCTTATTTTCATCATTCAGTGGAGAAAGGATGGTATTTTCCATAATGCAATGGATTACATTCAGATTATTATATGTGAAAAAGAAACTCACTTCAACATAACCTCACACCTTATATGAAAAGTAACTCAAAGTGGATCATATATCTATATGTAAATTATGAAAGTATAAAACTTTTAGGAAACAAGAGAAAAATCTTTGTGAACTGGTATTACACAAGAGTTTTAGAAATGACATCATAATTATTGTGTACAAAAGGAAAAAAAGAATAGGTTAGAATTTATCCCAAAATTAAAACTTTTGCTCTGTTAAAAGTACTAACACAAAAATGAAAAGACAAGCTATAGAGTGGGAGAAAATATTTGTAAATCCTATATATTCCAATGACTTCCATCCTGAATATGTAAGAATTATCTAAATGGCATTAAGAAAGCAAAGTATCAATTAAAAATAAGCAAAAATAGGGCGCATGGGTGGCTCAGTGGGATAAAGCCTCTGCCTTTGGCTCAGGTCATGATCTCAGGGTCCTGGGATCAAGGCCCGCATCGGGCTCTCTCTCGGCTCAGCAGGGAGCCTGCTTCCTCCTCTTTCTCTCTGCCTGCCTCTCTGCCTACTTGCGATCTCTCTCTCTGTCAAATAAATAAATAAAATCTTTAATTAAAAAAATAGGCAAAAATAATTGAGCAGACACTTCACCAAAGGTATATATGTTTGGTAAATAAGATGATGAGAATATGTTCAGTATCATTAGTCATTAGAGAAATAAAAATTAAATCTACAATAAGAAATCACTATACAGGAACACCTGGGTCACTTAGTCAATGGGGCATCTGCCTTTGGCTTGGTTCATGATTCTGGGGTCCTGTGAATAAACCCTTTGTGGGGCTCCCTGCTCAGTGAGGAGTCTGCTTCTTCTTCTGACCTCCCCCTCTCATGTTTTCTCTCTCTCACTCCCTTTCTCAAATAAATAAATAAAATCTTTAAAAAAAGAGAGAAATCACCATACACCCATAAGAAGTTTAAAGTTAAAGATATAAGGATGCTGATGAGTGCTGGTGAGGATGTAGAACACCTGGAATCCTCATGTGTTGGTGAAAGGCAAAATGGTACAGCCACTCCAGAGAAGTTTGGCAGTTTCTTCTGTAGTCAAGCAAATACCTGCTTTATGACTCTGTAAAGCTGTAAATCTGTAAATACTCAAGGTATTTACCCTAGAGAAATTAACTTTTTTTACACAAAATCTTGTACATCAATGTTTATAGCAGCTCTTTTTATAATCACTAAAAACTGGCAACAAACCAACTGTCTTTTAACAGATAAATGGATAAATAAAATGTAATACATCATCAAATAAAATAGTACTTGGTCATACCTGGTAATAAGAAGAAACAATGTTTGCCAGGTTTGGGATTGGGAAGAGGATGTGATTACAAAGGTATAGCATGAAGATTTGGGGGGATAATGAAATTGTTCTATATCCTGATTTTTGAAGTGGTCATATGAATGAATAATTATATTCAAATTCACAAAACTTTATACTACTTGTCAGTTTTACTGTATAATGAGGAGAATATTTTAGAACCACGAAATATTTTCATGGACTAATTTCCTGAGCCCTACTCATTTCTTCTCCTACTTGACTTCTCAAAAAAAATACTGTTATTGATAAATCCATTTTCATACCTTCTATTTCCTTGATTACAATAGCATATTGTTGGGATTTTCATCTCAGCTCTTCTTGAAATATAGTTTGTAGATTCATGCTCCACTTCTCCAACATGAAATGCCGGAGTTTTTCAGAGTTCAGTATTATGTTTATTTTCCTTTCACTAAATGCTATCATATTCTCCCACACCTTTGAATACCATCAAAAATAAGAGTGATATTCAATTTTGTTTTTGGAGTGCAGACTTGAACCTCCATACTCTACAGACCCATTCAACTACTGGGCTGTTTCACAGGCTCCATCTTACACCATATGGTCATACTGAAAGTCCTGTTCTTCTGGTCTATGGTCTCCTAGCTCAATGAATCATCCCTCCAATTCTATTGCATAAGCCACAACTGAGGAGTAGCCCTTGAATTATTTTTACTTTACCACCCATATATAGGGGACCAGTAAGTGTTATTGAGTATTTTTCCTAAATGGCTCCTGAAAGCCTTGGCTTATCTCCAGCAACATCATCACCTTTCACCTAGACAACTTTAGTAAGCTGGGGCTCCTCCTCCTCCTCCTCATCCTCCTCCTCCTTCTCCTTAGGGAGCAATTGTAACTTTTATTTTATTTTATTTTATTATTTTATTATTTTATTTATTTCATTGCTGAGTATTATTTATACTATAATTTGTTTATCCATTTACCTGTTGATGGACACTTAGGTTACTTCCCGTTTGAGGCTATTACAAATAAAGCTGTCATGAACATTCATTCTTTGTATAGACATATGCTTTCATTTATTCTGGGTAAATAGCAAGAATGAAATGGTTTTTTCATTTGACAGATTTACATTTTTAAGAAACTAAGTAGCTTTTTCAGGATATTTTTATGATTTTACATTCCCACCAGCAGTGTTTGAGAGTTCCAGATCTTCTCTATCTTGGCCAACAGTTTGTGTACAGTCATATTTCTATTTTTGTCATTCCAAAGGTGTGACTTCTCATTGCAGTTCCCCCATTTTTTTTTTCTTACTGGGGTAGTTTTTTTTTTTTTTTATTTTTTTAATGTTCCAAGATTCATTGTTTATGCTCCACACCCAGTGCTCCATGCAATATATGCCCTCAGTACCCACCACCAGGCTTTCCCATTCCCCCATCCCCTTCCCTCCAAGACCCTCAGTTTGTTTCTGAGTCCAAAGTCTCTCATGTCTCATTTCTCTCCCCAATTTACCCTACTTCCCATTTCCTTTCCTTCTCCTACTGTCTCTATATTACCCCTTATGCACCACATGTAAGTGAAACCATGTGATACTTGACTTTCTCTACTTGGCTTATTTCACTCAGCATAATCTCTTCCAATCCAGCCCATGTTGCTACAAAAGTTGGGTATTTATCCTTTCTGATGGAGGTGTAGTATTCCATTGTAGGTTTTTTTATTTTGGTGAAAATCATCATTGAGAATTTTACGGACATCTCATTGAATCTATAAATCACTTTTCATACTAGTGACATCTTAACAATATTAAGTCTTCCAATATATGAACACAGAGTTATTGAGTATTTTCTGTCATGAAGGGATGTTGAAGATTTTCAAATCCTTTTGTGCATTAAGTATGATGATCTCAGGTTTTCCCCCTCTTCATTCCACTAATGTGTTACATGACATTAATCAATTTTGGTGCATTTAACCACCCTTGCATTCCAAGAATAAGCCCACTTGGTCATGTTGTATAATATTTTTAATATGCTGTTGAGTTTGGTTTCCTAGTATTCTTGTATCTTTTTTCATCTTGCATCTTTCCTTGAACATGTATGGTCACTTTCTAATTTTTCCAATATATACACTTGCATTTCATGTCTAGTTCCAAGAATAAAGAGAGAGAGAGAGAGACAAACAGAGAGAGAGAGGGAGAGAGAGAGAGAAGTGTGGATGAAGGGTCCTACCCTTTTAAATCCCCTGAAGATCACATTAGTGGAAGTGGGGGTTATAGTAATAGAGGGAGGCACAAAAATTTAGCTACCCACCTCTTGGTCTGCACTGCTGTGATCAGAAGCAGCAATCAACACTGAGAACAAAGGCTCCCGATATTTGTACGATGAGATCCTTTTTACTCACCTTGACACACACAGGTTGTGCATAGGTTCACCCAGGAGCAGGTGCATAGATGCCTGACACAGCATTTGAGCTGGGGATGGGTAGCTGCTGCTGTGCTAAAAGTGAAAATGACCACGATTGAACCACAATGTACTGTTCAAGTTTTCCCTGCAATGTCTTCTCTTTAAAATCCTTATTGGGGTAATGATAAAGTTCCTTAAATCCTTCCTTTAGGAAGTTGCCATCTTGTTAGCTTCAGCCCACATTGCTTTTCTGCTGTCTTTTGCTTTTCCAGCCAAATCTGCCCTTTTTTGGTACCCAAACATATCAGTGCTATTTCCCATGTGACTTTACATATGTTTCAACCCTTTTTCCAAAAGTCTCTTCTCCAGGTCTTTTTACTTTGTTAATATCTGCTCATTCTTAAAGCTGAACCAAAATGTCCATTTTTTTCAGGGAATTTTTCCTGACATATCATTCTCTCATGAGACATGAAACATGAACAAGTGTTAGCGGAGCTGCCTTTTATTTCCTTCATACTGCTTATCTGGCTTTACATGACACATTTATGTGGTCAATTATTATATTTTCGTATTTAGGATTATAAATTCCAGAAGAACAAAAGCCACAATATTATTTGCTCCTTTTTTTTTTTTCAGTAACTTCAGGGTCTGGAATAGTATAAGTCACATAATAGTCATTCAGCCAACTCACCCAAATATCCAATTTTTTTTCTGTTGTGAGACAACTGCTGTATGAAATGACTGATTTCTCCATTTCTAATTCAATCTGAAGTTAGTTGTATAAGAGACTCCTATCTTGATCTCTCCTAACTTCTACATTTGGAGAAAGTTACTGCAATTCTTAACACTGCTGCTTTTCTTCTAATCTCTTATTTAGCAGGTTTTCTTTGTTGTGTGTTGGTGTCTGCCACATTTGGGGGGTTTGCACTAGTGACTCAACCACTGCATGCCTTAGATCCAAGTTCAACTTCTCTGAGTCTAACATACTGTTTGAGTTGAGCTAGAATGGACTTTTCCTTCATCCCATATTGCTAGCTTCATCCCATATCAGTGTAATTGGCCCTTCTCTAATTCCCTTCTTATTTGTATTTTTAAATTTTTTTTTTCTTGTGAAGAGTGATCTAAGTTTCTTGCACATATGTGGAGGATATCACCACTCATTTTAAGTATTAATGTATGTTTGTTCCTATTTTCATATTTCTAAGATAAGGGAGTTAACGCATCACCTCTTCTGGTCATCTGGAACTAGGATTTCAGTCTTCTGTGTGTGTGTTTATGAAGAATGTATGTATGTGTAGAGGGGGTAGGGTATTACTGTGTCACCTCTCAGTCTCCACTTGTTAGAAGTTAAATGTCAATGAGTGTGTGAATATCATGCTTCAGCTTAGTAGTTCTTAAATATTTTTGCTTTTGTACTTGAACATCTCTTAAGTTGCAAAAGCTTCTCATGGTATGAAGGACAAAGTAGGAAGGAATGCTCTTTCCATTCCACAGTCCTTTAGGACTGATACCTGAGTGTGTCAGATGCTTTTTAAAAGCCGTAATGCCAAAAACATGGCCCTCTCTCCTTCAAAATCTGTTTTCTAATTCTAGAAGCATCCTTCTGGTCATTCAAATGGTCCAATGCATAGTGATATTTTATTTATCTTCAGTAAACATGTTATTTTCTTGCTTGAATATTATGTCTCTGAATCAACAACTCCCCGTTGACTAGAAAATAATTCCTAGACCTTGATATGTTGGTTTATAACCTCTCCTCTCTTGCCAAAGCCTAATTTTCATTACCCACAAAATACTATAATTGATTTGCACTCTGATGATTTCCTCTTACTACATCCTCTGGGGCTGATCATTGCCGCCTTCTGATAACTGTTACTTGATCTTAGAACCACTCTTGAGTTTTCTCATGATCCCAATATAAAGTAATGTTTCTGTCTTCTGAATGCCTACTGTGTTCACCACATTTTAGCAATTAATCATTTATTTCTCGTTGCTTCCTCTCCTTTCATTCTTATTTTAATCTATGACTTTCATTCTCATTTTAATCTATGACTGATATTTAAGTTTTGTACTTATGTCTTGAATTTCCAAATGAATGGATCTCTTCAATATTGTAAGAACAAGAATTGCTTCAGTTTCTTTGCATCCTCAAATGCACCCACTACAAGTGCCTTCCCTATTATGTGTGCTCATAAATATTTTTATTTGATTTGATTTTACTGAGATTATTCCAAGCTTTGCAACTGGGTTCTGCACAATAATTGACGCTTTTTCAAAATAAGCCATGTCATCTTTTGAGCACAGTATGAAAAGCAATAGCTGAATTGAGGCATTAGACAATTATGGCAAAAAGACAAGACAAGTAATAGCTGGGTGGGGGGCAGGGTGAGTGAGTATAGAACAAAGAGAAAAAAATTAGACAGAAAACCAAAATAGACAATTTATTTTATCATCATTTCTTGTCAATCAAAGTAAATACTGTTCTGGCTTGAAGAAGCCATACATGGTGATAGAAGGGAGTCAGATTTTCTGATGTTAAGGGAAGAAACAAAGGAAAAGAATATGGAGGCATGGCTTTTGCTTTTAAAGTTTGATTCCGAATTTTCATTATTAATGATATCATGGGTTTCTTGCACCAATTTTGAAACTGAAGCTAATAGTGAGGATGTCATCATTCTATGCGTCTGTTACTAGCACATTCAATGCAAATGAGAATAAGACAAACATCCTCTCAAAAGTTGAAGTGAATGATAAAACTCAGAACTTCCTAAATAAGACTCAGGGAAAAAAACTGAGTTTTTTAATAATATATTCTCTCTATTTTATGACATACAATCCATTTCTACCACTTTCATGTCTTTGTCTTATAGCTTATGAAAGAAACATTATGCAATTTCATTCAAAAATTTTTTCAGCTTCCATTCTCAAACAAAATGCTATATTTTAAAGGCAGTCCTTCCAGTAGCCTACTACTCTAAAAAAATAAAAATAAAACAAACAATAATAGGACCAATACCAAAAGCCAGCATACAGTATGTAGAGTATAATGCATATGTCTGAAAACAGCATGTTTCAATATGACAAATTTAAAATATTCCAATCTATTCCTTGACATTTTCAGTCATAATGTTCTTTTTCAGTTACAATAATTTAATCTTTTTAAACATGTTTTTTTCCCTTTCCTTTGATTCATTCTAGCTGAATGAATTGAGATTAGTTTCAATTGTAGGGTAGAATATTAAACGGATATGTTAACAGCAGATTAAAAATAGTAGATTTCTTTGATAAAGGTAAAACCACATAGCTGAAATATGTGAAGTTGTGATCTTTTTGAATTATGAAGATTGTACTATTTTAATGATGAGCATCACAAAAAGCCCTCCTATCTGAAGGCATGAAGGCATATGGAAACCAAAAGACCTTATGTTTTCCTGCTATGATGTTTTGCTTTACTTCACTTTTGTGTATTTTTGTTAATTTTCCACAAACAACCCCTTCAACACACACACACACACACACACACACACACACACACACACACACACTCTTCCACTCCCACCCCCTAATCCTTACCATTTACTTTCTCAGTTTGAAAACAGTATGTGAAGCAAACCCCTTTATTTAGGGTCTGTGAGGGGCTATGAGACAGGACAAAGAACATGTGCTTATCCATGTGCACTAATATCTTCAGCCTCAGAGCCACTGGTATGTTTCTAATTTTCTGATAAAGGAACAACGTGTCCAGTATGCATTGATTCTTCATAGCCACATTTCTGCAGCAAGCCCTCGATCACTGTCCTGGTTCTCTGTGAACAGCAGACATCTGGGTGAGATGAACAATGCCTACATACAGCCTGAAGATAGCTACTGGAAATAAAGGTTGAGAATTAGCAGAGAGATGCTAAGGGGCCCATCAACTCCATCAACACTGAGAACCATTATTTTGCTCTAGGGTTTTCCAGGATATCATTATACAGTAAGTATGACCCATAAAGTCTTATTGATCATGACATTGCTTTCTTGTGAGCACTGATTATCTCTGATAAAAGTACAGTTGGCAGTCAAACTCCCCAAAGACATTAGGTGGTATTTTGAATCTAAAACTTCAAGGACACGTAATTGAGATTGGTTTTTCCTAGTGTCTATTTGTTTAGCCATCAGCACCTATGTCTCATAAATTGAACATGACCAACCTTAATCAGTCACCAGGTCTTTATTTTCTTGACCCTTTTCCTCGTCTCTCTTGTCTCCCATTGTTTTTTTCTTATAAAAGACGGCATTGTACAGAAATGACAACAGCATTCCCTATAACCTTCCAGTCCCTCTGATGCAGAATGATAAAACTGCAGTTTAAAATATAAACAATATAGGATTGTGGCCTTTCCATTATTTTGGAAATGAAATTATGTTAATTTGAGCATTTCTGAAGTCTGGAAACATTTGATATTAATCCAGGTATGAAACACATAGTATCAAACTAGGAAAAAGAAATATTCTGTCTGTTTCAAATAAAATTTAGATATTATTAAGCTATGACAATCTCCAAACCCTTTAATTATGAAGGTTAAAACAGAATTATTTTGTAGTCAAAAATCATTTGAATTTATTATAGTCTGTATAATAGTTTATATTCTTAAAGAAAAGAGGTATATTTCAGGACCTGGTCTTGAGAGCCATATCTACAAATCAAGTCTCAGACAAAATAATCAGCTTCAGCTAATGTTAGCCAATCACTGACCTTCTTTTAAACGAATCTTTCTCTAGGTAACACCTATTAGGTAACTTGAGTTTGCACTTGACTCTCCGTCCTCTTCCTATTGATTATATCTGGGATATTATTTATTCTTCATTATTTATTGTTATCTGTATATTGCTGATGATTTAAAAAATTTGTATATGGAAACACAAAAACGGCACTCAAATCAATGGGTACTTTTTGGAGTGTCCCATCGCATAAAATTTGGGGATGCAAATGATAACCATACGTGGTTACCTCCCTTGAGAAATTCACAGTCTGATGGAAGAGTTGCAAACAAAACAAAACAAAACAAAACAAAACAAAACAAAGCCAGCTATTTCAGCACATTGTGCTTTATGAATTAATAGACATGAACAGGATCCTGTGAAAGCTCAGAAGAAAGACCTCTTACTCAACCTGAAGGCGATAAAACAAAAAGATTCTTCTGGGGTCTGTTTTGAATAACAATTCAGAATTAAGCATGGGATATACAAAATGGTGTTTGTTGTGACCGTAGAGAATGACTAAAGCAACAATGATCAGAGAGGCAAGAAACACTACAGCTTAGGGAACCACAAGTAACTACAATAATTCTTAGAGAACAGTTCCTGGACCTACACAATCAGCATCCTGAGAAACTGTTAGAAATGCAACTTTGTTGGCTGCCTCCAGCTCCCATTGAGTGGGTCCTACCCATCCGTGTTTGTAGGAGCCCTCTGGGGATTCTGACATGACTAAAGATGAAGAAAAACTGAGATAGACATCAAGCAATATCCAAAATGTGGCTTGATCCTGTTTGTCATCAGAGCCCACTGAATGGTTTTATCAATAGGTGTCACATAACTAGATTTGATATTTCAGGAGACACATGTGGTGGCAATGCAAAAATGTTATCATTTAAAGATTATTTTTACTTTTATTTAATTTTTTTAAAGATTTTATTTATTTATTTGACAGAGAGAAACACAGCTAGAGAAGGAACACAAGCAGGGGGAGTGAGAAAGGGAGAAGCAGGCTTTCCACTGATCAGGGAGCCTGATGCGGGGCTGGATCCCAGGACTCCGGGATCATGACCTGAGCCAAAGGCAGACGCTCAACGACTGAGCTGCCCAGGCATCCCTGCAGATTATTTTTTGTTTGACTTTATAATAAAGGTCCATTCCTCTGAATATGATTTTGCCATTTACCTGCCGCAAATGAATATCCAGCTTGAGCCCAAAGCAGAAAGCTATTGCTTAAATATAATACAGTATTTCTAGTACTACTTATTATGTTATGAGAGAAATCCAAAAAGTAAATGAGCATGAAATAAAACGTTTTCCAAAATATTTATGTATTAACAATATGATTTAAAGAATTTATTTGCCATTAAAAACATGTAAACTTTACCTGAACTAGTGAGATAGAACTTGAGGTAGTGTTTTATAAAGTTAATATGATATACTGTCACCAAGGTGATGTTGAAGAATACAATTCCTGAAATGATTTTTTACATGGCATAGTGTTTTGTTTTGCAAGAGTTTATAATATTCAGATGTGGTCAGTATCAATTTCTGGGAGTTCACAGAGAAAAACAGTAACTCATAGTATAAGGCAACAGTGGGAGGAAAAAAAAATTGTTTTACATGCAAATTAAAGAAGAAATCATATTTGTTATTTTATTTACAAATAGAATGATGTATATTTAGTATGAAAGCATTATTTATTAAGTCAATTTTAATCCTTTGTTAGTATTCAATAAAAATGTCTTTCTTAAGAATTCCCTTTACAGCTTATTTTTAAGAATATTCTTCCTGTTTATCCTTAATATAAATATATCTTTGACTAATATAAGTTAGATTTTGGTCTCTATTAACCTGCATTTCAATGCCAATAATTACTTAGTCAGCTCTTCTGTCACCTAAATTTCTGCCGGTGTGTTAGAAATCAGCCACACTGGAAAATGCAGATGAGTAAAAACTGGAATCAAGTAGCTCTGACAGTTTTTGTATAATTTTATTTGCTTTTCCAAAAGTCGCTTTCAGATACTTTTTCCTTACAAGTAACAAAACGATCCCCATTTTGGTGCCTGTTCTGAACCTACCCTTAGTCTGCGGTTCTCATTTGGTCGAGGTACCTGGTGTGCCATTCTTAATTCAGCTACAACCATTCAACAGCAAATAATTTATAAAGTGACTTCTTTGTACAATTGAATTTTCCATTTTAATTTTTGGTTATTTAATACATAAAATAAACCAAATAATATTTATTAGATATTCCTATAATTAAAGTATCAGAGAGTTTTCATAGCAATTATAACTATGTAGCCAGTACTTCTCTGAAAAACAGTTATTTATATTTATTTTCGCAATTACTCAACTTCCTTCACTGTGATTCACAATAAGAAGTTATATTAAAGATCTGTCCACAGAATGAAACCATGGCAATAGAAAATTATAATGTAATATTGTCTTATGTTTTAAACAGCACAATGATAATAAGGCATAGTGGAAGGCTGGTAGAGTGGGTATAAATATGATTTCATTTAATCCTCACAATCCTACTAAGAATTAAATATTGCACTATTTTGTAAAAGAAACCATGACCGATAATTTAGTCAGCTTGCTCCAAGTCAGGCTTAAGTTGTGGTTGTCACTTTTCTAGGCCAGTAGCCACTTCATCTTGCTAGAACTGAGTATGGTATAGTGTAAATGTACTTTTCTACTATAAAGCCAAACTTAACAAAACTTTCAACCAGATGTTTCCAACACTCCAGCATGTTTGTAAGGTTTTTCCACAGCGGTATCAGCACTGTATTGAAGGAATGGAATGCCATTTATTAGAGAGCTCTACATTTACAAGAGCAAGTCTGGGCATGAAAGTCATTATTTAGAGACCCTTCTGGTCTCACCCTTGCATTTAATGCAATTACTAAATGATGCAAATATATCATCAGGATATATTCCTTAATTCTCAGGACATAGTAATTCCTACAGCTAAGCCAAATACAATATGCATAGAAGTCAACACAATCCTATAGATAAAATAATCGATGACCTCTCATTCCAATCTACAATTTTCTATCACTACCAACCAATTTCCCAATCTCATCTTCAGGAATGACAATTTACTCTCTCTCTCTTTCTCTCTCTCTCTCCCCTTCTCCCTTTCCCTCTCCCTCTGTCTGTCTGTCTTTCTCTAATAGCTATCTATCCATCTATTACCTATACTTTTTTAATATACACACATAATACACACATATATATGTATATTTTTTTTTTTGTAGACTGAGACTGTTGTGATAGCATAACAGTCACTGCATACCTGTAAATAAAATTTATTTACTTAGTCCTAGAGCATTTTTGTTTACTTCTGCTTAGGAAAAAGCAGCAAGTTTTGTAGTCAGAGAATTCTGGGATAAATCCCAGGATCTTATAATTACACCAATAACATAATTTTCGGTGCACAGCAGGATGATCCTCAGTTTATTCATTTAGAAAGCCAAGGCAATAATGTCCATGCACAGTATTGTGAAAGTTGGAAAAATATGTATGAAAATATGTGCGAAGCAAACAGCGTAAAAACGGTAGGTGAACAATCAGTGATGGTCATAAGAAAGCAGCTACTATTAGTTTATTGTCATAAGCAGATCGTTATTTGACATCACTTTCAAGGTTCAATTTCTCTTTTCCATAGAGCTGTCTGATGTGCCCTTGTGTTGTCCTTGTCGCATACTGTGCACCTGTTCTTCCTCTGGTCACGCCCTGGGAAAGGCTGTGTTAACGTTCCAGTTCCAGTTTTCTAAACAAGCTCATTTACAAAGTGGGCTGCAGCAGGAGGAGCAGAGCAATGGGGAGGAGACAAAGCACAGATTTATACCTGCAGTGCCAGCACCTTAGGGGAATCCTAAGGAGCATTTCTACTGATTCAAGAATGTGCAGCTGGTGTGGCGATATGAGAAGTTGGTTCGTGAGATTTGTTAGAGAGAGGAAGAGGCCCAAAATTAGCAGGTCAAGTTTTCGTAGCATCATTTCAAAGAAAGTTATAGAAGAGAGGAGATGTCTGTGCTTACTTGCTTACTTGCTCTGTCTAAATAGGGACTTAACTCTTACAGGGTATGACTGATATAACACAACAGTAGATAACAACATCAACAAACAACAACAACAACAAATGGTGTTGCTTAACAGAGGGTACTACATTACAGCAATTAAAGTTGAAATAGCAGAAGAGCCCTTACCAATTACTGACTCATAAGTCAAGCACAGGGTTAGGCCTAGCCTAAAGCATGGGAGGGAGGCATGGAAATAGTAATTTGCAGTAAGGTGAACAGCAGCACAGTTCAAAATAACACTACAGATGATGGAGCAATAGAGAGTTTCTTTTGCAGGGGAAATGCTCTGATGCTGCAACGATGAGCTTGCCATAAACAACCACCACATTCCCTGGACTCTAGTCCTGGTCATCTCGGGGCAGAGCACTTGGGTAGCTCAAGAGGTTTATGGCCAGCCACTTTTCACAGGAAGGAGAGTTAGCACATTTCAGAGGATTCCTGTATGATTCCCAAAGGATGCTCTTTCTCAGTAGCCACAGGGATACAAGGGGCCATTTACGACAGACACTGACTTCTTTGGTTTTAGGGGGTGAAAAGGGAACAATATAAGTTTCACAGAATATAAAGACAATAGAAATTATCCATAGAATATAAATTATCTTAGAAAGCATTTGCTATATTTCTGGTCTACATCTTGAACACTCCTTCTGATACCTCATTCTGTTTTCCTCTCTGTAATGAATTAATTCTATCTGCTGGCTAACTCACATGACAAAATTGTCAGAATAGGGTTTTCCATTGGGATTACATTGCGGTCCACTTGTCTGTACCATGAGAGAAATTGGTACCTGGACAATTACTTACAGTCTCGGGATTATAAGCAAACTTATTTACTCGTATACCTCTTGTTCCTGTTGAACAAACAAAATATTGTTTTTCTCTGCCCTCCGACCTGTCAGTGCCCTTCAGCCCTTTTGATGTAACTGTGATTCTTTTCTGTAGACTGCACGACATTCTCTATGCACCTATGTTCTGCTTCTACCCTGGTCCAGGCAGTTTTTTGGAAGAGCCATAACAATAGGACACTAGGTCTTCACTATTAATAACACTTCCTCACATGTCATCTCATTTGATCTATAAAATAAATTTGTGATGCATGCAGGGCAGCTCTCCAGATCCCCATTTGGGGCCTAAGAAAATACAATTTTATGGAACAAAACTAGTTTGCTCAAGATTACACAGCCTGGAAGTGACAGAATTAGAACTAGAACTTAGGTTTTCTGTTTGTATCCCAGTTTCCTCTTTTGTAGTTTATTGCCATCCCCAACTGTGCTACTTTTCACACAACATACAAAGTAAAAGTAGAATATTTTAAAGTCCTAACTAGTTTTGAAGTTACTTTAAAGTCATAGAAAATAAATGTGTAAATTTGCAGTGGTAATTGTTTAATTTAGTTAGCAGATGCACAAAGAGCTGGGGAAAAGAGAAATTTAAATTTCCAGTTTTTCGATACATGTATGTTGTCTAATAACTGCAGAGTTTTTAAGATGAGGTAATATTTGGGATGCCTGGGCGGCTCAGTTGGTTAAGCATCTGCCTTCAGCTCAGGTCATGATCCTGGGGTCCTAGTATGGAGTTTCCTATGGGGCTCCTTGCTCAGTGAGGTGTCTGCTTTTCCTTCTGCCTGCTGCCCCCACTCCCCTGCTTGTGCTCTCTTTCTCACAAATAAATAAATAAATCATTAAATATATATATATATATATATGTACATATATGGTTATAGTTTACAAAGTCTTATAAAATAAAAAAAATTGAAATCAAACAAAAGGAAGGAAAGGAGGAAGGAAATAAAGGAGATGAAATACTAAAGAAAGGAAGAGAGAAAGATGGAAAGAAAGACAAAGAAAGGAAGGAAGGAAGAAAGAAAAGTAACGAACAGACGAACGAAGGATTGCTGAGGATTTACTATAACATGTATTTTCACATACAGCATCACATCCGTAGGTACAGTTACCTTAGGAAAGGACCAGTTTAGGTGAAGAGGTAAGGGGGCATTCCCAGCCAAATCGGTTACTTTTGGCTTGGTGTAGGTGGTTATGAATGTACAATGTGTGGAGTTCATTAAGGTGATTGCTTCACTGTGACAGGAGATTCGGGATAATAATTATTAGGATATAGGTTGCATTAATTAGTAAAGTTATACTTGTGGATAAATTCCTCAAAATTTAGGAAAACAATTTTTTTTGTACCAGAGAGGCACATATCCCTCCTTTCTTCTGCTACCAGCATCTTATTTAAAGAGAGGATAATAACCCCGTTTCTCATACTCTCACCACGTGATTAAAGTTGATGATATCCCCCGTTCTGTTCCAGGGTCAGGATATGTTACCTATATATGGTCAGTGAGAATACTCCATGGTCCATAATTTTTAAAATTATTTTTATTTTTTATATTTTTAAAAGATTTTATTTCTTTATTTGACAGAGAGATAGAGAGCAGAAGTAGGCAAGTGGCAGGCAGAGGGAAAGGGAGAAAGGGACTCCCTGATGATCAGGGATCCCTATGTGGGGCTTGATCCCAGGACCCATCTCATCCGAAGGCAGACACTTAACCAACGGAGCCACTCGGGTGCCCCAAGGTCCATAATTTTTTGAAGGATGATTTCGTATTCTTCGCTATGTAAATCAAACTCAATTTTTGAGACTTTCCCTTAATAAACTGTGAGGCAGTGAGTCCTCCTCACAAAGATTATTAAATTCACAGAATGTTAGTCAAGGATTAATGCTGAATATATTTATCATCTCAAGGTGAAATCGTTCCTTAGAAAGAAACTAGAACAGAACAAAGAGAAGTGAAAGGGCAGTATTTCCTGACGACATGATTTGAGCATATGGACCATGCTGTGCTTAAGTCATGTACCAGACTCCTTAGTTCTGTGAGCTAATGAATCTTCAGTTCTCATTTTTTTTAAAGCAAAAAAAAATTAAGTTTCAATGCATAACCAAAAGTTTTAGAATATAAATTCAGACTTTATATTCTAGGTGCATGAAGAAAGGCATGTTTTTATGGGTTGGAAGAACTGATGAAAATATTGTAGTGTGTCTTTTCTTGGTTGTTTGCAAATTTATCAGAAGTAGTTAAAAAATTTTAATGTTTTTGAAATGCTTTATACTTGACCTCGTGGAGACTTAGATATTTGGAATAAAATTGAAGTAGTAAGGTTGAATCTGAACAATGAACTTCCTATAAAGCTAAAGAAAGAAAAGAACATGAAGATTTCTATACAAGAAACTTAGAAGAATTGGGGTCCTTGGGTGGCTTAATCAGTTAAGCATCCAGACCCTTGATTTCAGCTCAGGTCATGACCTCAGGGTCATGAGATCGAACTCTGAGTTGGGCTCTGTGCTGGGCATGAGCCTGCTTGGGATTATCTCTCTCTCTTACCCCATTCTCTCTCTCTCTCTAAATTCTGAAATAGAATGAAATAATTTTGATGTTATTACTTTAAATTCTTTTAAATTGCTTTAGATTCCTCCAAGATTTGTAAATTTTTAAAACCTTTAGAAACTGGTATTTTACCCACTACTTGTAAGTTTTCACATCTAGGATTTAAAATAGTTCATTCCCTGTTAACTCTTTGCAGTTTTATGCTGCTTGTAAAACAAATTAGATCAGATGAGTCAGACAATTATCATCCTCCCTTCTTTTCTTTTTGTATTATGTAAAAGTGTATATAGCACTTTCCATGAGAACGATATACAAGTTATAGGTAATTTTTGAGTCACAACAAAAAACAGCCATGGAACTTGATAAATAGAACCCCCCTGGTCTCCTAGCAACACCTTGCATTTCCCTCCCTGACCCTATTTCCTTCTTCACCCCAGTTCCTCCACCTATGTAACCACTATCTGCAGCTTCACCATAATTCTGAATCTCCAATATGCCTGCTAGGTCATTAACTACTTCTTAGAGTATATCCTTTAGACGTTGTTTTAGGAAGCATAGTAAATTATCTCAGTTTTTGTTTATCTGAGAATTTCTTATTTAACCCTTATACTTGAAATATCTATAGGTGTTCGATTTGTACTTGACAAACTTGTCCCAGAAATTTGAAAATATTTTGCTACTCCTGTCTAGCTTACTTTGCTTTTAATGTAGAGCTCACAATCAATCTAAACTTCTTTCACCTACTGCAGGGACCCTTTTTTACCCTGACTGCATTATAAAATCCTATATTCTCTCAATTTTAGTTTTACCCAGCTTTTAATTCAGTTTGCAATTTTATTTGATAAATAACTTCACTGATTTTTCTCTAAACTATCTAAGTTAACAAAGCTAATGTTTAATCCTTCTCTGAAAGATGTTCACCTTCTCCTGTCCTATTTCCCACTCTCTAAAATGTTAATAGTCTAAAAGTTTGATTACTTAAATATATACATATGTGTGTATTTGTGTGTGTGTGTGTGTG
>PITA01029666.1:0-17570 GCA_004023965.1 Spilogale gracilis | reverse complement strand
GTGTTTAGCTTCTTTCTAGCCCCGATTCAGGCCGTAATCTGCTGTTATTCCTCACTCACAGAGCACTTTCCTTTTCCGGTATTTGTTTTCAATGGTTCAGCTCTGCGGGCTTCCTCCCCCACTCCCCTGTCTCTGGGGGCAAGCCTCCAGACCCTCCAATTTGTTTCTACCTTTTTGCCGATGTTCTTTGTCTCTCGTGACGGTCCAGAAGTGGGAAATATCACATTTCAGGCTGGTTTCATGGGTGTTCACGGTGGTCTTGTAGTGGTTTTTTTGTTGGAATTCAGCTCTCTTCAGGGAACTCCCTGAAATGCGGTCACCTGGCCTTCCGCCATCTTGACCCTCCTGAAGATCAGAATTTTAAGCACCTTGGCTGATGACATAACCCTGTGGTAGAGCTAGAATGAAATCTTGAGCAATTGTTTACAGAATCTTTGATCTGAACTTGATATTGTATTATCATATGATATTAGGCATTTAAAAACTAGAGACATTTTCTTGAGCATAATGGGGAGTCAGTGAAGTGAAGTCATAGAAGCCCTGGGTGTTCTACTTCACTAATGAATCATTGAACACTACATCCAAAACTATGTACTATACAGTGGCTAACTGAACATAATTAAAAAATAAACAAAGTATGTTTTCAAAGGAAACTTTGTTTATACTAAAAAAAATGGATTGTAAACTTGCAAGTACAATATGGTTTCATGTTAACCAGACAGGAAGTTGTTAGCGATTTGTGTAACAAATTATAAAACCACTTTCATTTATTATGTTATGGTTCCCAAGTCAGAAATCTGAGTGATTATCACCCAAAACGATTGCTGCAACTTCTATTCTAATAATCCTATTTATTTCTCTATTTTAGGGCCTGAACTAAGTACCTTATTTGTATTTGCTTATTTAAGTCTCATAAGAACTCTGTGAAGCTTTCAGTGTTATGCTCATTTTAAAGAGAAGGAAACTCAATAGCACTGGTTATTGGAATTTTTTCCATCAGCAATTGAATGTTCTCTCGCTGTGATCCTTTTCCCACCTCATCTAAAGGTGGAAAGTAAATAAAGAGTTTCCTGGAATGAAGATAAAAGTAGAGCTGTCACTAGTGTGCTATTATTCCTTCTCCCCACTCTAGTGTTTTAACGGTGTCTCTCTAATATTCAGCTAAAGTAGTGCTATCCTTTCTTGTCCCAAATACACAAAAGTAACCTTTCATAAAAGTCCCCTAGTGTATCACTCATCATTCATGACAGAAAACAAGAACCATTGTAAGTACTGAAAACAATTAAAACTGAGCCATTCATGCGCCCTGTCCATGTATTTTTGAAGGGTCCTTTCCTTTCCCTGTGTTGAAGTTCAACCCTATCTGTAGTTGCTGGATTCATCCTTCTTCTAATATAGTCCAGGCATAATTTCTCATTTTATCTATAAATTTCTCAAGAATTTATTGAGATTAATTTGCTTTCTTAAAATCCAGTCTTCTTCTGAAATTTTGAATGTAAATTTGTTCAGTTATAAAGATATTCTCTTACAGTTTGTCTAGAAGTTTTATAGTTTTATCTTTTACACATAAGTCTACAAGCCACCTCAAATTAAATGTTGATTATGGGATGACATAGGGGTCAAATTAATTTTTTCCCATAAATACATTTCTGTTGTTACAGCATCATTTATTACAAAGACATTCTTTTTTTCCCTGTTCATTCAGCCTGATATTTGAAATATTTCATTCTTTGCTTTTGAAAGTTTTTTTTAAGGTAAATTTATCTTTGTTTTTATGCTTGTAATGTTTAACAAGCATTTTTTAAAAAAAGCCTGTTTTTGTTTTGTGTTTGCCAACCATGAAAAATTAAATATGTTCAAGGCTTGTCAGGGCAGTAAGGGCAGTATCTTTGTTTCTGAATAAGAACAACCTTATGCTTGTAAATTTATTTCAAAAGAGCTCTGTTTGAGGTCTAGCTAATCCTTTATAGAGACACAATATACTCAATTGGGTAAGAAAAATAAGGTGGGCTCAGTAAGTGAAACAAAACGCTCATTTTAATTTTTATCAAGTTTTAATAATCACAGAAAAATATCCATAAAGTTATGTTAGACATTTTAATTTATCCATTGTTTGTGCCAAAATGGTCACAATTCTCCCCAACAATTCTAACTCCCCAGGATGTTGGCTGTTACCTATAGCTAATGCTCTCTCAAAAGATATACAGACGAGTGCACAGGAAAGTTCTAAATCTGACATGCAGAGTCACTCTGGATTGCTTAAGGCCCTATTGTGTCTCAATATTTTTATTCATCTATTGATTTTTAATATACACATAACATTTTTTCTCATTATATGTCAGAGCTCCTTTAGTTTTTGTATTCCATTTTTAATTTAGGTTTAATTCACACCTTTTTTTAAAATTTACAATGCCATGAAATTATGATAAGTAATGGATATCATTTTCTGGCTTGTCATATATTTATTTTTATGAAAATATTCTTTTTAAAAATATTTTATTTATTTGACAGAAACACAGCTAGAGAGGGAAAATAAGCAGGGGCATGAGAGAGGGAGACGCAGGCTTCCTGCAGAGCAAGGAGCCCTATGCAGGGCTGGATCCCAGGACTCTGGGATCATGACCTTAGCCAAAGGCAGACGCTTAACAACTGAGTCTACCCAGGCGCCTCTATGAGAATAGCCTGATTAGAGTATATTTATTAGTACTGACAATATAAAATATACAATTTGTTTCTTTAAATATTTAATTTCAGTATAATAGTGCAGCATTATATTAGCTTCAGGTATGCAATATAGTGATTCAACGGTTCTGTACATTACTCAGTGCTCATCTCAAGTGTACTCTTAATCCTCTCCACCTGTTCCACCCATCCCCCACCTACCTCCCCTCTGGTAACCATTAGACTGTTCTCTATAGTTAAGAGTCTCTTTCTTGATTTCCATCTCTCTCTCCTTTTTTATCTTTACTCTTTTGTTTCTTAAATTCCACGTATGAGTGAAATCATATGGTATTTGTGTTCCTCTGAATGACTCATTTCACTTAACTTTATAACCTCTAGGTTCATCCACATTGTTGCAATTCCGAAGATTTCATTCTTTTTGGGGGACTAAGTAATATTCCAGTGTGTGTGTGTGTGTGTGTGTGTGTGTGTATTTATACACACACACATATATATTCCATTGGGTATATATACATGTATGTATGTACATATACATTTCAATATATATAAATGTCTATATATACACACACACATACATATATTCCACTCTACATGTACACACACACATACACACACACACACACACACACACACACACACACCCTGTCTTTATCCATTCTTTATTGATAGCTATCTAGGCTGTTCCCATAACTTGGCTCTTGTACATAATGCTGCAATAAATGTAAGAGTGCATGTATCTTTTCAAATTAGTGTTTTCAGATCTTTGGGGAAATAACCAGTAGTGGAATTACTGGATTTTAGGGTGTTCTATTTTTAATTTTTTTTCCATTTTTAATTTTTTGAGGAGCCTCCATAGTATTTTCCACAATGGATGCACCATTTTGTCTTCCCACCAACAGTATACAGGGTTCTTTTTTTTTCTCCACATCCTTACTAACACTTGTTTCTCATGTTTTGATTTTAGCCATTCTGAGAAGAGTGAAGTAATATCTCATCGTGGTTTTGATTTACATTTTCCTGCCTCTTTGGAGAAATGTCTGTTCATGTCTTCTGCCCATTTTTAATTGTATTATTTGTGGGTATTTTTGGTGTTGAGTTGTATAAGTTCTTTATATATTTTGGATACTAATCCCTCATCCAGTATATCATTTGCAAATATATTCTCCTATTTGATTGGTTGTCTTTTAGCTTTGTTGATTCTTTCCTTTGCTGTGCAGAAGATTTTTATTTTGGTGTAGTGCCAATAGTTTATTTTTGCTTTTATTTCCCACCCTTGCTTCAGGAGACATCTAGAAAAATGTTGTTACAGCTGACGTCAGAGACATTATTGCCTGTTCTCTTTTCTAGGATTTTTATGGTTTTAGGTCTCATATTTAGGTCTTTAATCCATTTTGAGTTTCTTTTGGTAGATGGTATAATAAAGTGGTTCATATTAATTTTTTTGCACCTAACTATTCAGTTTTCCCAGTACCATTTGTTGAAGAGACTGTCTTTTTCCCAATACATATTTTTCCCTCCTTTTTTTTTAAGATTTTATTTATTTGACAGAGAGAAACACAGCCAGAGAGGGAACACAAGCAGGGGGAGTGAGAGAGGGAGAAGCAGCCTCCCACTGAGCAGGGAGCCCGATGTGGGACTTGATCCCAGATTTCCGGGATCATGACCTGAGCCAAAGGCAGTCGCTTAACCAACTGAGCCACCCAGGTGCCCCTTTCCCTCCTTTTAAAAAGGTTTTATTTATTTAATTTGTCAGAGAGAGAATATGCACAAGCAGGGGGAGTGACAGGCAGAGGGAGAAGCAGACTCCCCGCTGAGCAAGGAGCCCAACGCAAGACTCCATTCCAGTGCTCTGGGATCATAACCTGAGCCTAAGGCAGATGCTTAACCACCTGAGCCACTCACGCATCCCCCAGTGCATATTCTTGTCTCCTTTAATTAATTGCCCATGTAATCAAACTTTAATTAACCATAAAATCATGGGTTTATTTCTGATTTCTCTGGTTTCTTTTCTTGAGCTGCATACCTCTTTTTGTGCCAGAACCATGCTATTTTGATTACTACAGCTTTGTAGTATATCTTCGAATCTGGGATTGTGATAAATCCAGTGTTGTTGTTCTTTTTCAAGATTGCTTTGGCTATTTGGGGTCTTTTGTGGTTTCATACAAATTTTAGGATTGTTTGTTCTAGTTCTGTGAAAAATGCTGTTGATACTTTAATAGGGATTGCATCTAACCTGCAGATTGTTTGGTTAGTAAGAACATTTTAACAATATTTATTGTCCCAATCCATGAACATGGAATATATGTCCATTTGTGTTTTTAATTTCTTTCATCAAGATGTTATAGTTTTTTGGGCCATCTGGGGTGGGTTGGTTGGTTAAGAATCTGTCTTTTGCTCAGTTCATGATTCCAGGTCCTGGGATTGAGCCCTGTGAGGAGTTTTTTCCTTCCTCTCTTTCTAACCCTCCCCCTGCTCATGCTTGCTTGTCCTTTCTCTTTCAAATAAATAAATAAATAAAATATTTAAAAAAGATTTTGTCATTTTCAGAGCACAGGTGTTTTTCCTTCTTGATTAGGTTTGTTCCTAGGCATTTTATTCTTTTCTGTGCAATTGTAAATGGGATTGTTTTCTTAATTTCTATTTTTTGCTACTTCATTATTAGTTAGTAGAACTGCAGTGGATTTCTGTACATTGATTTTTTATCCTGTGACATTACTGAATTCATTTATCAGTTCAAGTAGTTTTTTGGTAGAGTCTTTACAGTTTTCTCTCTCTATATATAGTATCATGTTATCTTCAAATAGTGAGAGTTTTACTTTTTCCTGATCAATTTGGATACCGTGTGTGTGTGTGTGTGTGTGTGTCTGTTTTATTTAGGACTTGTAGTATGTGTTGAATACAAGTGATGAGACTGGAATTCTTGTCTTGTTCCTGGCCTTAGGGGAAAAACTCTCAGGTTTTCACTGTTGAGTATGATGTTGGCTGTGAGTTTTTCATGGATGGCTTTGTTATGTTGGGATATATTCCCTCTGAATCTATTTTGTTGAGGGTTTTTATTATGAATTGATATACTTTGTCAGATACTTTTTGTGCATCTATTGAAATGATTACATGGTTTTTATTCTTTCTCTTGTTGATGTGATGTTGATTATATTGTGAATATTGAGCCACCTTTGTATCCTGAAAATAAAGCCCACTTGATTATGGTGAATGATTTTTTTAAAAATGTATTGTTGGATTTGGTTTGCTAGTATTTTGTTGAAGATTTTGCATCAATGTTCATCAGAGCTTTTGGCCTGTAGTTTTCTTTTTTTGTAGTAACTTTATCTCATTTAGTATTAGGCTAATGTTGGCCACAGAGTGAATTTGGAATATTTTCCTTCTTTTTTGATTTTAGGAATACTTTGAGAAAAATTGGTATTAACTCTTCTTTAAATATTTGGTAGAATTCACTCATGAAGCTGTTTGGGCCTTGAGTTTTGTTTGTTGAGAGTTCTGTGATTACTGATTCAAAATTATTGCTAGTAATCCCACTATTGAAATTTTTTATTTGTTCTTGATTCAGTTTGAGAGGTCTTATGTGTTTAGGAATTCATCCATTATTGTAGGTTGTCCAGCTGGTTGGCATATAATTTCTCATAATATTCTGTTATAATCCTTTGTATTTCTGTGGTGTTGATTTTCATATATCCTCTTTCATTACTAATTTTGTCTGAGTCTTTGCTCTCTTTCTTTCTTCTTTTGATGGGCCTGGCTAAAGGTTTATCAATTTTATTGATCTTTTCAAAAAACCAGCTTCTGTTTTCATTGAGCTCTTCTATTTTTTTTTTCTGAGTTTCTGTCTAATTTTAACTCTAATCTTTTATTTCCTTCATTCTACTTTTTTGGGGGGTTTTGTCTATTCTGCTTTCTAGCTCTTTTAGGTTTAAGCTTAGTTTGCTTATTTGAGATTTTTCTCCTTGAGGTAGGCCTATATTACTATAGACCTCCTTCTTAGAATAGCTTTGCTGCATCCCAAAGATTTGGACAGTTGTATTTTCATTTTATTTCATTTTCATATATCTCCATATATATTTGGATTTTCTCTTTGATTTCTGGGTATCCCACTCATTGCTTAGTAGCATGTTATTTAATTTTCTTATGTTTGTGTTCTTTCCAGATATTTTTTCTTGTAATTGATTTCTAGTTTCATAGTGTTGTGGTTAGAAAAGATGCATGGTATGACTTCAGTCTTTTTGAAATTATTGATCTGTTGAAACTTGTTTTGTGGCCTAATATATGCTCTATTCTGGAAAATGCTTCATGCACACTTAAAAAAATGTGTATTCTACTTCTTTAGGATAGAATGTTCTGAATATATCTGATAGATCTATCTGTCCATTATGTTATTTAAAGCCATTGTTTACTCATTGATTTTCTGTTTGGATGATCTATGTGTTGATGTAAGTGAGCTGTTAAAATCGCCTGCCTTTATTGTATTATTATTGATATCTTCCTTTATATCTGTGTTTAGCTACCTCATGCATTTGGATGCTCCCTTATTACTTGTTTTATGGTTGTTTTGTAGTTCTTTTCTGTTCCTTTCTGTTCAGAGTTTGCTGGCTTTCTTAGTGATATAAATGGATTCTCTTTTCTTTATTTTTTGCATATCTATTACTGGTTTTTGATTTGTGGTTACTAATAGGTTTATATTTAACATCTTGTGCAAAGAGCAGTCCATATTCAGTTAGTGGTTGCTTACGTTTTTACCCATTCTAAAAACAATAAGTTTTTATTCTTTGGCCTCCTGCCCCATGTTTTAGGTATATGGTATCAAACTTTACATCTTTTTATTTTGTGAATCCCTTGACCAATTTTTATATATATATACTTAGTTTTATTGATTTTATGCCTCCAACTTTTCTTTCTCTTGTTTATGGTCTTTCTTTTTGACTCAAAGGGTCCCTTTTAACATCCATTGTAGGGCTGGCTTATTGGTCATGCATTTCTTAACTTTTTTTTTTGTCTGGGATACTCTTCATATCTCTATTCTAAATGATAACATTGCTGGATAGAGTATTCTTGGCTGCAGATTTTTGTTTGTTTGTTTCAGCATTGTGAATATTTCATGCTACTCTTCTCTAGCCTGCAAAGTTTTGGCTGAAATATCAACTTATAGCCTTATTGGGTTTTTCTTGTTTGTAACTTTTTTTTCTCTTGCTACTCTAAAATTCTCTCTTTATCACTATTTTTGTGGTCATTTTAATTACTGTGTGTCTTGGTGTGGATCCCCTTAGGTTGATTTTGTTGCAAGTGGCTCTCTTGCCTCCTGGTTATGGATTTCTTTATCTTTTGCCAGATTCAGGAAATTTTCAGCTATTATTTCTTCAGATATATTTTCTGGCCTCCTTTATCTCTTTCTGCCTTCCTTCTGGGGTTTCTATAAGGTGAACGTTATTATGCTTCATGGTATTGCTGAGTTCCATAAGGCTATTTTTGTTTATTATTAGTCTTTTCTCTTTCTCCTGTTTAACTTGATTGCTTTCTTTACTGTCTCCTCCAGATCACGTCTCAGCTTTTCTGTTTCCTCTAGTCTACTATTTATTCCCTCTAGTGTATTTTTAAATTCAGTTATTGAGTTCTTCATCTCTGATTGGTTCTTTTTTGTGTTTTCTCTCTCTTTGCTGAGGGTTTTACTTAAACCCTCCACTCCTTTCTCAAGTCTGGTGACAATCTTTTGACCATTACTTTAAATATTTCTATCAGGCATATTACTTATTTCTGTTTCATTTAAGTCTCCTGCTGTGATTTTGTCCTTTTCTTTCATCTGGGCCATATTCCTTTGTGACCTCATTTTCTCTAACTCTCTGTGTGTCTACCCGTGTATTAGGAAAGTCAGTCATATCTCCTGCTCTTGAACGTAATGACCTTATGAAAAAGATATCCTTTAGTGCCCTACTGTGCAATGTCCCCTGTTCACCAGAACAGCTTCAGGGGGGTCTCATATGTGTGTTGCAGGTGGCCTACTGCTGTGGCTGATCTTTGTTTTGCTTTTAGTTCAGTAGTCTTCAGTGGTTCTCTTTGCCTGTTGTTGGCAGAGTTTGTTCCCTGTGTAGTTTTTGGCCAGTCTGTGTCTACTTCGGGTTTGAGTTGGGTCAGGCCAGACATTTGCAGAGTTGTGGTATCATGGAACTGCACGATACTCTCCATGTGATGTCTCTTGATGATATTTTGTTAGTAGGTGGGGCTTATAGTCACCTATCTACCCCTAGCTCACTACTGAGACCATAGCAAAGCTATTATGTATGTTTTTCTTCCATTTTCCCCAGGGCAGGAGTTACTTTGAGTTGTTGCTCCCTGCTTTCAGGGCTTCTTGCACATTACCATGCTTGCGGCACCAATTTGGATGGATTCTTACAGAGATCCTGTTGGTGGGCATGGATTTGCTGGAGAGTGTAGGGTTAGTTGTATGATACTAGCAAGGTTCATGTGGTTCTGCTCTTGGAGGAAACTATAGCTACTTGGGGAAACTCCTGCCCAGGGTGTGTGGAAACTCCTGCCCAGGGTCTTGAGGAGAATGTGGGGGCAGAGTAGACTGTTAGCAAGGTAGATAGTGACTCTTGGCACTGTGCTAGTTCCTTCAGGTGTCTGTGTGTCTAGGCAGCAGGTGGGGAAGGGAAATGATACCTCCCAGCTATTTTGTTCCCAGAGAAGTCTCCCAAAGATCCCTGCCTCTCCAACACAGGCTCTGAGATTAATAAACAGTCTCCCTCCTGTATAACCCAGGCATTTTTCAAACTGCTGTTCTATGTTGTATCTTAGCTAAGTTGTTTATTACATTGTCTCTATAGTGAAGAGTATTCTATTTCCTATCACCCTCCAACTCTCCCAAAGCTGAGCCCACAGGTTTATAAGCTCTGGGTGTTAAGTTCCACTGATTAATTGTAAGAACTTGAGAATTTAAGCCCCTCTGGTTTTCTAAGTCAAATGTTGTTGGGATTCATCTTCTCAGTGTGGTCCCCTGTGTCTGGGATGACTGGTGTGGGGTCTGCTCTTTTCCCCTCTCTGAGCCAAACCATCCCTTTCTAAGACAGACATTATCACATGTCAATTGCCTCCCAACTGCATCTCTGATCTTCCTGTTCTCTTTTATGTGGCTGCTTCTCTACATTTAGCTGTGGAGAGTCTGTTCTTCCAGTCTTTGGGTTCTTTTCTGAGTTATTTATACAAATACATAACTGTGTAACTGTGGAATGAGGTGAACTAAGGATCCGTCTACTCTACTCTACTGTTTTCCCTGGAGCTCTAACATATATGATTTTTTATCAGGGTGAAGACTTAGAACATTTCCTTTGAAGGTTCAATCTCAAAAATCCCGAAACTACATTTTTTTTTTTTACTTAGAGTGTTTATTAAAATTTCTCTTTCCTGATAGCCAAAAGTTGTTTTTGCAGACTAGTTGGTTTAAGTTACATTTTTCAAAATTTTATTTTAAATTGTTATATAATTGACATATAACATTATATTAGTTTCAGGTGTACAACATAGTATAATATCTGTATATATTGTAAAATGATCACCACGGTAAGTCTAGTTAGTATCCATCAACACACACATTACAACTTTTTGTTTGTTATCATGAAAAGTTTTAAGATCTCTCTTAGAAACTTTCAAATATACAATATATTATTAATTATAGTCACAATGTTGTACATACATCTCTAAGACTTATATATTTTATAGCTTGAAGTTTACCTTTTGATCATTTTCACACATTTCCTTCACTCACTGTTCTTGCCTCTGTCAGCCACCAGTCTATTCTGTGTTTCTACGAGTTCAGGATTTTTTGTTCATTTATTTGTCTTTGTTTATTTGATTCTGACATATAGGTAAATCATATGGGATTTGTCTTTTTTGTATGATTGACTTCACTTAGAATAATGCTCTCAATATCCATCCATGTTGTCGTGAATGATAAGATTCTTTTTTTTTAATGCCTGGGTAATATTCCAGTGTGTGTATGTCTATGCCATTGTGTAATATATATATATATATATATATATATATATATATATATATATATATATATATATATATATATAGCACAAGTTCTTATGCATTTATCTACTGATGGAGACTTAAGTTGCTTCCTAACATTATTTAGTGTTTTTATTTCCTTTGGGTAAATACCCAGCAGCAGAATTACTGAGTCATATGGTATTTCTCTTTAATTTTTTGAGAAGCCTCCATAGTGGCTACATGAATTTACAGCCCCACCAATAGGGCACAAAGTTTCACTTTTTCCTCATCCTTGCTCACGCTTGTTATGTCTTGTCTTTGATAATAAATAGTCTGTTGTGTGTGAGGTGATATCTCAATTTGGTGTCATTTTCATTTTCCTAAATGATCACTTTTTCATATACCTGTTGAACACCTGAATGTCCTCTTTGGAAATATGTTTATTTAAAGCATTTGAACATTTTTAAACTTTTTTCTTTCTTCTTCTTTTCTTTTTTTTTTAACTTTTGAATTGTACTCATTCTTTATATATTTTAGAAATTAACCTCTTATAAGATATATGATTTGCCAATATTTTCTCCCATTTGGTAGTTTGCTTTTCATTTCATTGATGGTTTCCTTTGCTGTGCAGAACCAAATTACATTTCAATTCATAAGGTTTTTATTATTTATCATATAGAAATTTAGATTTCTAATTATACTTTCATAGAGCAGAGGATTAAAATTTTAAGATAATATGATTTATTAAGCCCAAAGGATATCTCACATTTGATATATACTCTAAATTTTTCTGAAATTAGTTTCTTCTTTTAATTTCTAAGAGTATTAATGACATAGTATAATCTTATTAGAGATATTTGTATTACTTCTATCCTTTTTTGTTTCTTATAGTCTATGTTTTATTTATTAGTTTTAAAAATAAAATTTTAGAGAAAAGTGATTAAAGCCATTTTGAAAATTTACATGAGTTAGGAAATGATTTATTGATGATAGTAGTTTTTATATGATATAAAAATAAACAGTATGCACACACACACACAGGCTTCTTATTTGGCTTTAGTTACATTTTTGTCCTTTGCTCCATCTTTAAAAAAATATTTGTTTAAATATGCCTCTGCCTTATAGCTCTGTGTTTCTTCAAAACAAAATTTATCAAAAGAATTGTCTAAACATGTCATCTTCACCTTCTTCCTTCCACTTCTTATTTTGGCCGTTACCAAATGGCTAATGAGTGGACAAATTCTACTGCTGTGTTTTTCCTTTACTCACACACCCAGTACTTCTGACACCCTATATGTCAATTTTTCCCACACACCAAGCAATTCTTGGTGATACTAGTTCAGTGTCCTATAATTCAATTCAATTCTGACACTAACAGAAGTTAGTGGAGACACCACAGGTTAAGGTCTCTGTCCCCCTCTTCAGATATTAATCATAAGTAGGTCTCCAGTCCCCCTGGTCATCCACAACTTTTGTCCAACTTAGCTATAAATTGGAGGTTCCCATGACATGCTTTTTTGTTTTGATCATTTGTTAGAGAATAGCTCCCAGAACTCAGGGAAATGCTTATGCTTAATTGACCTGTTAATTATATAATAAAGAATATGATCAAGGATATGGATGAACAACTAGGTGAAGAGGTACATGGGGTGAAATTTTGAAGGGTCCCAAGTAAAGCAACTTTTGTCCCCAGGGAGGTGCAAAGTGCTACCCTCCTGATGGATGGATGAATGTCCCTGAACCCCACACTATTGAGATTTTTATTGAAGTTTCATCATGTAGGCATGATTGATTATTAACTCTATTTCTAGCCTTACTCCCCTCTCTGGATAGGGAGGCAGGTTGAGTGTTGTAAGCTTCTAATCAAGGCTTGGTCTTTTTGGTGACCCATCCCTTCCAGGAGCTTTCAAGAGTCCTCTTATTAAAACAAAAGACTTTCCTATCATCCGGGAAATTCCAAGGGAGGTAGGAGCTTGGTGCCAGATGTTCCTACTACTTGGGAAATCAAAAAATCTTAGGAGCTCTATATCAGGAACCAGAGTCAAAGAATAAATGTTAGAACAAAAGATTCTTCTAGCACTCTTATTTACAAATGTCTATGAACTCTGTCTCAGGAACCAGGGAAAGAGACCAATATACGTATATGATTTTCCTTCTGCCTTTCTGACTGTGTTTTGTCCACATTGCTGGCCCCTGTTTCTTAATATACTCCCAAGTATTGAAGTCCTTTAAGGCTCAGTACTGAGTATATCTGCCTATTTCTTGCTTTGTTCATCTAATCTCACAGTATTAGACACCATCTCTTTGTTATGCCAATGTATGCTCATATCTATATCTCCAAATGACTTAAATCTTCAGAGCCCCAACCCATACCTACATCTGTCTGCCTGACTTTCCCAATTGGATAACTTAGATGTCTCAAACTTAATATGCCCCAAACTGATTCTTGATCTTTCTTCCATATCTGTCCTCTAATTTTCTTCCTTTTAGTTTATGGTATGTACATTCATCCAATTGCTCCTACTAGAAACTGAGATTAGCCTTGATCTCCCTTTCCCTCATCTTCCCTATTAATCTAACGAAACTCTGTCAATTCTACTTCAAAAATGTTCTGTAGTTTTAAGCCATCAACATCTCTATATCAGTGTCTCAGAGATGCTGATAAATGGTCCAACCCCTCTCATACTTAGGCAAATGTCATCATCATTTTCTTATCAATCACTCTATTTCTACTTTCTCCTCTTTCTAATCAATCCTCCCTATTGTGATCAGAGTGATTTATCAGGTTTTCATTACAGATTCTTTAATTTATACCAAAAACTGAAATAGTATAGCAAAACTTTCTTTTGTACTACTGGTGGGAGAATAATTTTTGAGGAAAAGATAGAAAACATTTAATTATATGTAACTTGCCCAATCAAGACGTTTATTCAAGTAACTCATTTCAGAGCCAATAAGGTCTAATTATTTATTCTTTTTCACTGTGTTTTTTATTTATTTGTTTTTTTTAGTGGTTGAGAGTCTTCTCATCATTAATTCTAAATTACATGTGCTTTTTATAAAATCTAAAATTTCTTCTAGAGACCACTCAGTAAAATTAATTAAGAGATTTTCATATCAGTAAAATATTCCAATTACAGACGCCTGTAAAATGAAGAGGATTGATTTTAAGAGAAGAGTGATTCATGAAAGTAAAAAGCAATTTGTAATGCTGTATTTATACAATAGGGACAGCTAAAAGCACTGATATGTTAAAATATTTCTGAAGAAGACAGATCTTCCTTTCTTGCATTTGCCTATATAATTTCAGTCTGAGGAAAAAACTGCCATTCCTTACAAGTTGGACAAACGGTCAAGCAAGAGAGAAAAGATAGGACTCCTTACAGGGTTATTGGGTATGAACAGTGCTACGAAGTAGAACTGAACAATTCTGATTTTGTTTCATTTTGGTCTTAGCCATTCATTGTTCTCCATACACCTGGATCTCCTTGCCTTAACATTGGCTGCTTTGCACCACACATTTTCCAGAAATATATATCCTCAGTCAGCCAGTTTTAGAGACTGGCTCCCAGTCCAACTAACCCCCTCTTCCTCCTGGGTACACAGCTTCAAGACGTTAGGTATGACCAATTCCTGCCAGTTAACTATGAACTGTGAACTGTGAGAAGATTCCAGCCCTGGGCTTTTAACCTCCCTTTGTGTGATACTCTATACTCCTTTCTGAGACTTGATACATAGGTGAGCATGAAGATCTTAGAAATCACCTTTGGAGGGGCACATTTCTGAATTATCATTTAGAGGAGAGTCATCTGACGAAGAAGAACATTTTGTCTTTGACTTGAATGGATCAACTAATATATTAGCCACTGGGATTTTTGTTGCTGTATCCATTGAAAGAACCTTACCTTAACTTATGTTAATGCCTTAAAATGGCAACCTGAGTCTCTTGCTTTTTAAATTAAAGTTAAGAATACAAAGAAGCTCTCACCACTATTGTTCAACATAGTGTTAGAAGTCCTAGCAACAGCAATCAGACAACAGAAAGAAATAAAAGGTATTAAAATTGGCAAAGAAGAAGTCAAACTCTCTTTGCAGATGACATGATACTCTACATGGAAAACCCAAAAGACTCTACCCCCAACTACTAGAACTCATGCAACAATCCAGTAATGTGGCAGGATACAAAATCAATGCATAGAAATCAGTTGCGTTCTTATAAACTAACAATGAAGATATAGAAAGGAAAATCAGAGAATTGATTCTGTTTACTATAGCACCAAAAACCATAAGATACTTAGGAATAAACCTAACCAAAGAAGATAAGGATCTGTACTTGAGAAGTTAAGGATCTTTCTTTCATGAAAGAAATTGAAGAAGACACAAAAAGATGGAACAGCTTTCCATGCTCATGGATCGGAAGAATAAACATTGTTAAAATGTCTATATGCCCAGAGAAATCTATACTTTCAATGCCATCCCAATCAAAATACCACCAACATTTTTCAAAGCTTTGGAACAAACAATCCTAAAATTTATATGGAACCAAAAAAGACCCTGAATCGCTAAGGAATTGTTGAAGAAGAAAAACAAAGCTGGGGGCATCATGCTACCTGATTTCAGGATTTATTACAAAGCTGTGATCACCAAGACAGCATGGTACTGGCACAAAAACAGAGAAATAGACCAATGGAACAGAATAGAGAGCCCAGATATGGACCCACAAATCTATGGTCAAATCATCTTCAATAAAGTAGGTAAAATATCCAGTGGAAAAAAGACAGTCTCTTCAATAAATGGTGCTTGGAAAATTGGACAATTACATATAGAAGAATGAAACTAGACCATTCTCTTACACCACACACAAAGACAAACTCGAAATGGATGAAAGACCTCAATGTGAGGCAGGAATCTATCTAAATCCTGAAAGAGAACCCAGGCAATAACCTCTTTGACATCGGCCACAGCAACTTCTTTCAAGACACGTCTCCAAAGGCAAAGGAGACAAAAACAAAAATGAACTTTTGGGACTTCATTAAAATAAAAAGCACAGCAAAGAAAACAGTCAACAAAACAAAGAGGCAACCCATGGAATGGGAGAGGATGTTTACAAATGACTCTACAGACAAAGGGCTGATAGCCAAGATCTATAAAGAACTACTCAAACTCAACACCCAAAAAGAAGATGAACACATCAAAAAAATGGGCAGGAGACATGAAGAGGCACTTCTCCATAGAAGACATATAAAATGGCTATCGGGCACATGAAAAAAATGTTCATTATCACTAGCTACCAGGGAAATTCAAGTCAAAACCTTACACCGGTCAAAATAGCCAAAATTAACAAGACAGGAAACAACAAGTGTTGGAGAGGCTGTGGAGAAAGGGGAACCCTCTTACACTGTTGGTGGGAATGCAAGTTGGTGCAACTGCTTTGGAAAAAAGTACGGAGATTCCATAAAAAATTAAAAATAGAGCTACCCTATGACCCTGCAATTGCACTACTGGGTGTTTACCCCAAAGATACAGATGTAGTGAAAATATTGGCCATATGTACCCCAATGTTCATTGCAGGAATGGCCACAGGGCCAAACTGTGGAAAGAACCAAGGTGCCCATCAACAGATGAATGGATAAAGAAGATGTGGTACATATATACAATGGAATACTACTCCTCCATCAGAAAGGATGAATATCAACTTTTGTAGCAACATGGACTGGACTGGAAGAGATTTTGCTGAGTGAAATAAGCCAAGTAGAGAAAGTCAAGTATCACATGATTTCACTTACTTGTGGTGCATAAAGGGTAATATAGAAGACAGTAGGAGAAGGAAAGGAAATGGGAAGTAGGGTAATTCGGGGACGGAAATGAAACGTAAGAGACTTTGGACTCAGAAACAAACTGAGGGTCTTGGAGGGGAAGGGTTCAGGGGATGAGTGAGCCTGGTGGTGGGTACTGAGGGTGCATATTGAATGGAGCACTCGGTGTAGGGCATAAACAATGAATCTTGGAACACTGAAGAAAAATACAAAGAAGCTTTTAAACACAGTTTGCATTATCTAGAACTTTTACCTATTTCCTTCTTTTGAAATAACACTGTTTTTATATGATACCACCTGTAACGGTGGTTATTTTTCTCTCTTACTTGATCATTTGTCCAGCTTGTGAGGAATGGCAGTTATCTCCAGACTGTTGGCATATCCAAGTGAGGAAGCAGAGATTACCGCATCTCCTTGGCAAATACCTTTAGATAGCATCTGGGAAGACTCAGATTTAAGTAACATTAAACCTCTGCAGTTGGTCCATGGAAATTTGGGTTCAGGTTAAACTCCTTTCTGGATATTTAAGGCTGAACATTAAGTAGAACTCATATTTCCTAGTTTGCAGTGGGAGCTCAAGGAGATAAAGCCCCAGGGTATCAGAAGAAACCATCTTTTGTAGATGTAAAGTAAATTCTGTGATTTTCTTTCATAGAACCCTTTAAATACCTTCCCATTGCACTTGAGTCAGATTCCACAGTATTCATGTGACCTACTCGACCCTGGCACCTTCCTGCCTTTTCAGCCTCTTCTCAATCTTGATTGTGTTCCACCCACACAGAGTATTCCATTCCTTGGAGAGCTCTTTAATATCCCGGATTCCAGTATGCAGTCACCCCCCCCACTTCCACCCCAAGAATGCTCCTCTCTGATGCTTTAGTTGTTTGCTCCAAGACTTCTCTTGCTCCTCCTTCTTATTCCGTGTGTCTTCTAAATCACTGATACGATCTTCAGCTTCACTTACTCTGGCTGTTAGCATATTTAAATTAGATTGCATCTCATCTAAAGCCTTTCTAACCTCAGCTTTCACTTCTGTTACTATGGCTTCCACTTTGAGACTAATGTTCTTTTCTA
>PITA01029665.1:0-17573 GCA_004023965.1 Spilogale gracilis | reverse complement strand
TAGAATTCGATCCCGGGTCTCCGAGATCATGACCTGAGCCAAAGGCAGTCGCCCCACCGAGCCACCCAGGCGCCCCAATAAATAAAATCTTTAAAAAAAAAGAAAGAAAGAAAGAAAGAAAGCTCAACTGAGGAGGCTCACCAGGCTTCACTCGGTGAATGAGGGTAAGGAAGACAGCTTGCATACTCTCCTGGATCTCTGCCCTCCCCACCCCCGTCCCAGGTACCAGCGTAAGTGGGATGAGTTGGCCGTTCAGGAGAAGCTGTTCCGCCAGGAGTTTGAGCAGCTGGCCAACAACAAGAAGGAGATCGTGGCCTTCCTCAAGCGCACACTCAACCAGCGCGTGGATGAGATCACTGACCTCAATGAGCAGCTCCAAAGCCTGCAGCTGGCCAAGGAGATGGAGAAGGACGCCTTTGAAGCACAGCTAGCCCAGGTGCGCCATGAGTTCCAGGAGACCAAGGATCAGCTCACCACGGAGAACATCATCCTTGGTGAGGGAGACACTGGCCGGCGAGTCTGAGGGCACACACCATGGGGGAGGGAACCCAGGGCTTTTGCTCTTGGGGCTCTAAGCCCAGTTCTGCCATTTACTTTGTGGCCTGGGGCAAGCACTTCTCTTTGACCTTCAGTTTTCTCATCTGGGAAATGGGTATAATCCGCCTACCTTGAGTAACAGTGCTGCTTCTTCCCACACATTATCTTCTCTAATTGTCCCAGTCATCACCCAAGGGAGGAAATACCATCACCCAGTTTGTAGGTGAGGAAGCACGTCGTGAAGTTGAAGTGTCTTGCCCAAGGTCACCTAGCTGGCAAGCATTGCTTTGAGGACTAAGGACAGCATTAGTGCCTGGCCCAGAGAAGGTGTTCAAGTTCAGAGGCTGTAGTCACTGTCACTTTCCAGAAAAAAGTCAAGGGGGGCCTTTCTGAGCAGGTGAACGCTAAATGAGGCTTCCTAAGACTAGTGGCAGGGAAGAGGGGCCTGTTCCAGATGAAGACCATGAACATGGGCAGGACTGGGCATAGCATGTTGCAGGGACAGGGGTCTGGCCCCACTGGATTGGGAAGCACAGGGACGGCAAGAGGACGTGGAGGAGGTGAGGAGGGAGGGGCATTGCTCAAGGCCATCGCTGCCCTGCTGGGGCCCTGCCCTCCCAAATGGCCCCTCACCGGCCTGTGCCCTGCGGTGGGGCAGGGGGGAAGCTGGCAGCTTTGGAAGAGTTCCGGCTGCAGAAAGAGGAGCTCACAGAAAAGTTCTCGACGCTGGAAGACCAGCTACAGAAGCAGGAGTATGAATACAAGGATTACGTGTACAACCTAGAGAAGAAGTCCGTGCTGGACAAGGACAGGTGGGCAGTTTGGGTGCTGGGGCAAAGCACAGTTCAGTCCTCAGGCCTCCGACAGCCTCTGCTTCCAACTGGGGGGATTGCACTAGCTCAGGGACTCCCCAGCCTGGCTTGTGATTTATAGAGGGTAGGAGAAAATAGACAAGCTCCCAGCCCTAATTGTTACACCAGCATTACTGAATCCTTGGGACTTCCCTCTGCCACTTTGTGACTTAAATTATATTTGCTTAGGTAATAGATAATAATAATACATTGATATGGTTCAAAACATCAGAGGTACAAAGGGTCTATAGTGAAAAGCCTCCTGCCTGGAGCCCCATTCCTCCTGGGAAACATAGCACGGTGGTGGCCCTAAGCATTCTGGGGAACCCCACCTGGGAGGGCAGTGCTTGTGCCCACTCTGCCTGATGCCCCCTCCTTCCTTTCCATACTGATTAGACTGAGGAAGGAGATCATCCAGCGCGTGAATGTGGTGGCCACCGAGTTCCGCAAGATGGCCACTAATCAGATGTGGGACACGACAAAGCGGGCCATGGTAGAGAACAACATGGTCACCCTCCAGCTGTCCAAGATATCCCGGCAAGGAATGCAGCTGCTTCAGGAGAATGAGCAGCTCAAGGGCGCCCAGGACAAGCTGTGTAAACAGCTGGATGTGTTGGAGAACACCCAGAAGATCATGGCCAGGCAGAGCAGAGGCCACCATAAGGTGTGCCCGCCAGGTCCTCATCACAGGGCATTTGGCACATAAAACAGGAGGGAACCCCAGGGGTGCTGCTTCAGGGCAAATTCAGCCTGGCAGGGTCAGAGCCAAGTCAGGAGGGAGGCAGCAGTGAGGGGACAGGGTCCTTTGTGGAGGTTCCTGGGTGCTGGGCGCACCTCTGTTTTTTCTTTATTTGGTCTAAAGCCCCACCAACTCACTGAAGAACCCACCCCTGGGCAACCGGGGGCTCTGACCAGACATGGTGCTGGGCCCCCAGGACCTGGGCTGGCTTCTCTGTACAAGGGGGTGAGCTCTGGTTGAGTAGAGAGCTGGGGGAGTGGGGCTAGCTGAGGGCCCGTGGTGGGCCCAGGGCATGGCCACCTGCCCGCACCTGCAGATCATCCTCATGCTGACCAAGAAGTGCCTCGAGCAGCAGCAGGGCGCGGCGGAGGCCGAGCAGCTGCGCCTCCAGCTGAGCCAACTGGAGCAGAGCCTCGAGCAGCTGCGGCAGGACAACGAGGCCCTGAGGTGGGGCTCAGAGAGGAGCGAGCAGTGGGAGCAACGGGGGTGGGGGGGTGGAACTTGAGCGCATCCCTTTTGGGACACATGACATGACACAAGCCAATGGCTTCCCCTTTCTGAAGGGGTCCTGAGGCTTTGTCTGTCAAACAGGCTAAGGCCTGGGGCTGGAGGAAGACCCCAGTGGGCTAGGGAGAAACCACCTAACAGGGCAGGGGGCGGGGGGACTAACTCGTGCCGGTCCTGGTGCAGGAGTCAGAGAGACCAGCTGAACTTGCAGCTGGAGAGGCAGAAGGCTAAGGCACAACGGCTACAGCAGGAGCTGACCGAAGAGCAGAAGGTTCGGGCAAGTCTGGAGACAGCCCTGGCCCACGCCACCTTCTTCCTACAGGACATTCTACAGGTGAAAGGGAGTGGGTGAAATCCGGGGCGGGGGGAGTGGGCCAATGTCAGACACTGCTTAGAGATAGCAGGGACACCGGGAGATGGCCAGGCCAGGGCCAGAGGCCCCACCTTTCCCCTGAGAGACTCCAGGCAAGTCTGCCCTTTCCAGAGCCTGCACTCCAAAGATCCCTTGAAGGTCTTAAAGTTGCCACAGTCCCTCTCTGAGGTCCTGGAAGACCTCCCGCCTCAGGCTTCCGATCTGGAGATTGGGTATTCCACCACAGCCAGGGTATACCTGGAGAACACAGGCATCAGGGTTGGAGTTTCCCAGAGGTGGGTGTTGGGACCACTCTAGGCCTGATTCCCACGGGCCCACCCCCACCGACAGATGCAACCTGATGAGGAGGACGGCGACTTCGACGTAGTGTTCCAGCTACAGCGCAAGGAGATGCTGCAGCAGCTGCTGACCACGCTCAGCTCGGCCATGGTCCTAAGCCCCCAGCTGGCTGTGTGTCCCCGCCGGGAGAGTCAGCCCCACGGCCCACCCAAGAAGCGGTAAGTGAGTGACCCTGAATGACTTCAGAGGGGGCAGCTATGGGAACTTTTCTAAGGGCTCTTCTCGGCTGACCCCGGGCCACCAGAAACCTAGCTCCCCAAAACCTTTCTGAACCTCAGCCTCAACTCTGAAATGGAGGTGGTAATGCCAGCCCCCTCTCCACAGCCAGCCCAGCACCCAGCTACCCACGATGGGGTCTCTGCCCCCGCACCTATCCAGCATCACACGCTACCAGCCAGGGGACCTGGGCCTGGTGCCTCGACGGGCCCACATCCCACCCAACCCTGAGGACCTCAGGCTGCTCTCACACACCACCCGCATGGGAAACTTCCACATGCACAGCTGCCCTGAGGTGAGAGTGCCAGGGGCCCCAGGGACAGCAAGACAGCAGCCAGCCCGAGGTAGAGATCATAGCTCTGCCTCAGTGCAGCTGTATGGGCTGGAGGCTGTGCCTAGCTCTCTAGGCCTGCATTTCCCCATCTGTAAAATAGGCCAAAGAAAAGTGTGGCAAGGCCTCGGTGGGCTAAGGCATGCCCACACATTTCCTGGGAAGGGGGCTTACTGGACCCAGTTGGCACCTCCTCCATTCACAGGGGAAGGGTGGGACACGCCTGAGGAGGCCTCAGCTTCAAGATGCATCTTTAATCTTACAGATCCACACCTCTGGTTCTCCAAAAAAGTTCAAAAAGTTTAGTCTTCCTGAAGTTTCTCTACTTTCCAAGTAAGGCACAGACAGAAGACCAACCCCCATTCCAGAAGTGGGCCATTGTGGCCACAGTCCCTCTTTAATTCACAGGCAGCCTGGGGCAGCCCAGAGAAGAGTTCTATAAAAAGTGGACACACAAAGTTGGCATGGCACCTCTGTGAACATGGCTGGGTGTATGGGCATGGTGGTCAGGCAGGCACGTGTCCACTGATGGCAAAGCCTGGTGGGGGGCCCTGACTTCGTTCACGGATGTGGTCCAGGAGCAGGTCGGTAGCTCGCTCCAGCAATGGAGGCAGCAGCTCTTGTTCAGCAGCAGAGAAACAGCCCAGCACGTGATCCTGCACCGTGTCAGGGTGTGTGGGGCGCCCGATGCCCACCCGCAGCCTCGGCATTGCCTGTGGGGGTCAGAGGGGCCCAGAGAGGTTTGATAAGGAGTGCTGGTGGCCCAGTGCTGGCTCACCACACCCAGTGCAGGACAGAGAGGTGGACTCACATTTGAGTTGAGACAGGTAATGCAGGAACGGACTCCGTTGTGGCCCCTTCAAAAAGATATGAAAGGGGCAATTAGTGCTTCCCTGGATCAGCACCCTTCACCCCTCCAGGCCCGGCTGGGGTCAGAGCACCCCTATTCCCTGCTGAGACTGGGATAGGCACTGGTACCCCACTGGCAACTGGGAGGCTCCTCCCTAGCCCTACCTGACCCGCTTAGGCCTCACCTGGAGCTTCCCCCGAGCTTCAGAGCCAGTTTCCCCAGGGGCTTGTCCAGTTCATCGTGCACCAGGTAGACCTCCTCCGCAGTCAGCCCCAACAGCTCCGCTGCGTACACACAACAGTGGCCCTGGTTACCGCCCATCAGCCCACAGGGGTTGTCCTGATTCAAAGCTCTCAGGACGCGGGACCACAATTCACCCCATTTCACATATAAGGCACCTGAGAGTCCTACAAGTACCCAAGGCCATGTGCAGCAACCAGAGCTCAATAGGCACCTGGAGGGGAACAGATCTGCCGCCGCCCGGAACCCCTCCCTCCTCTGGCCCCTGCGCCCTCCCGGCCGGCCTCCTCGGGTGCCCTCAACTCACCCGCCCGGGCCACGCTGCGTCCGTTGGCGTTCATGAGACGCCGCGGCCGAAGCAGGACCAGCTGGGCGTCCCCGAGCGAGGCCAGGGCGAGGTCGGCGGCGCAGCGCCGGTCGCGCGCCCAGCCGTCCGCCACACCCAGCCGCTGCGCCAGCTGCCCCAGCACCGCCAAGCCCACGCTGTGCCGCGTGCCGGGCAGTCCGGGGTTCCCCAGGCCGGCCACCTGCGGGTGGCACCAGGGAAACTGAGGCGCGACATTTCTCACCACCCTCTACCTCACAGCGCCCTCTAGGGCCCAAGCCAGAGAAAGGAAAACGGAGGGCAGGGTGGAGTGGGTAAGGGGCGCGAAAAAGGGGGCCCAGAAACCCGGGAGACTCCACAGAAGGCTGAGGGCCCCGCCAGCTGAGCGGTCAGAGCAGAGTTCCTGGGAGTTTAGGGCCCATCAGAACATTGCACCCATTTTCTAGATAAGAAAATCGAGACAAGGAATTTGGGGGATGATGTCTGGAGACAATGGCAGAACAGGAGCTAGTTGGAGCCCAGGAGCCCAGGAGCCCAGGAGCCCCTACGCCACCGCTCCCCACTCCACTCACTAGCCACCGCTTCCCCGCGGGCCGGGGTTCCAAAGCGCCCAGGCTCATGGCCCGGCTCAGCCACAGCGTCGCTCTCAAGCGCCCAAGGGGCGGCATGTTACCTCTATTCACGTCGTCGGCCCCGCCCTCTGACGTTCTCAGCCCTCGACCAATCGCGGTGGCCAACTGTCCCCAGCGTCCAATCCCGGGCGAGCCATGGGCCGCGGAGCTTCCGAGGAGCGGAAGTGGTGGGGCGGTCCGCAGCGCCGCCTCACGGAGTTCCTGTGGGGTTTGTTGTGAACTCGCCGAGCGCTTGCTTGACCTCCGGGTTGGAAGGAGGGAGCCTTGTTCTGGCCCCTGCCGTGGTCCTGTCTCGCTGCGGAAACCTGACAAGTCCTCTCCCTGACGTAGCCTCAGCCTCGCGAGCGGATAAGTTTGCTAACTTCCTTCCGGCTCTAACAACTCTTGGATCCCGGAGGCGGGGGCTGAGGGGGCGGAGCCTGTGGGCGTCCTGGAGATGGTGCCTAGCAACGTCGGGAGTGGTTTTTCGGAGGCCCTCCCGGAAGGGAATTCATGACAAACTCCGGAGAGGTGCGGGAGAGGGTCGGGAGAGAAGAAGTCGAGGCTGAGTTCGCAGGAAAGGTTTTAAGTACAGGAGAGGCAGCATAAGTTGTGCGAGTCAGGAAAGCCTCTGGCCGCAGTGCCGAGAAGTGAGGGCTTGAGACGTGTGAGTGGTTGGGGAGGTCGGAGAGTTGGCGGGAGCTGGTGTCCCGGCAGAGAGGGCATTGGTCCAGAGGAGAGGATGAGAGAAGAGAAGGGATCTAAGATCTTTAGGAAGTGGGGCAGGACATGAGGACTGAGAGGACATAGGTGACTGGCTGAAAAGGTGGACTCACCAAAGTGGGAAAGCCTGGGGCAGCAGTCAGGTGAGGTGTCAGTCACGTGCTGGATGTGAGGGTCCCACAGCATATGCAAAGGGCTGCAGGACCTCCTGGGCCTGGATCGGAGACATTAGAGTTTGGGGCTGTTTGGGGAGTTTTGGAACTAGAGGTGGAGCTGAGGGGGACCAGAAGGAGAGAAGTGTGCAATGTAAGAACTCTGGCCCCTGACCTTGACCAGAGGCGAGGGAGAGAGGCAGACTGGAGAGAGAGAACTTGGAACATCCTTCAAGGGAATGGGACTGGGGCTGCCACCAGAACCCAAGTTGTGCCTCCTGCCAGCCTTGTGTCCAACTCTCGTCCATCCTGTAAAACACCTGAGGAGAGTGTGTAAGAGGGCAGGGTCATCTCCGAGGCCTGCTCCATCTTGCTGTCCCTTGGTTCTAGGATGCTCTGGAGCTTGACCCGGCTCCATCAAAGCCCATCCCAAAGCCATGGGTGTTTCCAGTCCCAAAGGGAACCCTACAGCGCATCTTTGGGAGCAGCCAGGTGTTCCAGAACTTGGATGATGTAAAACCAAAGGTCGCGGGCTTAACAGTGCCCCTCAAAGTCAGGCAGTAGTGAGTAACTACCTCGTCCCCGGGTCCCAGGTCCCTGCCATGCACAGCCAGTGGTGTGCCCTACAGCCCTGGGTTGGTCATTCTCCCTCTCTGGGCTTCAGTGAATTCAGCTGTATAATAGGGCTCTTCCACTTCAGCAGATGAAAGGCTGCTGGCTGCGATGAGCTCCAAGAATACCAAGCTCCTCCCTCTGGGTCTCTACCCATATCCCCCCTCTTCCCAATCTGCTCCACAGCGACAGCTGTATGCCCTGGGCTGGTCAAAGTCAGGGCTAGCCCCTATGCCTGTGCCCCCCTCCCTCCACAGTTACCACCAAGGCCTGCAGTGCTTGGAGAAAGAGGACTGGGAGATGGCTGTGCTGTTCTTTTCCCGCGCCCTCCACCTGGACTCCCAGCTGGTGAGGGGCTGGGTACAGGCGGTTGCTAACACTTCGCCCTCGGTTTCTTGCCTGCCGGGCTCCCCCTTTTGGGGCCACCAAGTCCCTTCTGGTTGTTGAGCATCAAGCTTCAGCAGACAGTGGAGAGGGAACAGCAGCCTGGGTCCCCTCTTCCTCAGGTAGACTTCTATGCTCTACGAGCCGAGGCCTACATCCAACTCTGTGACTTCTCCTCGGCTGCCCAGAACCTGCGAAGGGCCTACTCCTTCCAGCCGGAGAACACCAAGTACCTGGACCGGCTCACCTTTGTTCTTTACCTGCAGGTGCCTGGCTGCTGCAGGCCTACCCGTGGTGACCACCTCACACCCAAGCCTTCCAGCTGTGGGGGGGGGGGGTCCTTTCTCCTGGGACCAGCTCTGTCTCTCTAGGGACCTTCTTGCCCCCATCTCTGCGTCTGCACCTGCTGCCCCTCTCATGACCTCTCCCACCTCCGGAGCTGGTTCACCACCAGGGCTGGATAAAATCCTGCCCAATAGAACTTCCTGCAGTGATGATAGTGGTCTACTCAGCGCTGTCCAGCCTGGTAGCCATTAGCCACGTGGAACTGCCGAGCCCTTGAAATGTAGTAAGTGTGAGTGAGGAACTGATTTCTTTCTTTCTTTTTTTTTTTTTTAAGATTTTATTTATTTGTTTGACAGAGAGAAACACAGCGGGAGAGGGAACACAAGCAGGGGGAGTGAGGGAGGGAGAAGCAGGCTTCCCGTCGAGTGGGGAGCCCGATGTGGGGCTTAATCCCGGGTCTCCAGGATCATGGCCTGAGCTGAAGGCAGTCGCTTAACCAACTCAGCCACCTAGGTGCCCGAGGAACTGATTTCTAAGTTTATTTAATTAATCAATTTAAATGTGTATAGCCACATGGAGTGAGTGGCTGCTGTACCGGACTATACAAATCTAGCATCTAGAGGCTCTTAGCACTAAAAAGGTAATAGCATCCCCCATTCACAATTCAGAATAAAAATATCAACCACAAAATACCAACAAAGTCCAAGGTTTTCTGTTTCTCTCTGTTCTTGTTTCTGTATTGCCATCTTGCCAACTGTGAAATTGTGTCTCTGCTCTTTCTCCCTTTTTCTGTATCTCTCTCCATCTCTGTCACCATTCTCTCCATCTATCTCACTCCATTTCTGTGTCTCTGTCCTATAACGTTTCTCCAAGATCCAAAGGGCTGTGTCTCTGGCTCTTGTCTCTCTCCCTTCCTGCCCCAGGGGGTGCCCCCTGTAGCTAGTGGGTGCTCTTGAACCAGAGTCACAAGCAGAAGGGACTGTTTGTCCCCAGGGCCAGTGCCTGTTTGAGCAATGTGCCTTCCGGGAAGCCCTGAGAGTCTTCTCACAAGCCTCTGTGCTCCAGCCTGAGAAAGCCAGCTTCCGTTACCGATGGTGAGTGCCAGGCACTGTGTTCTCCCTGCAGCCCCTTCCTGTCCCTCTTTCCAGGCAGACAGAGTGTCTTTGCTCTCTGTCCTCAGCATGGCCTGTCTCCTGGCCCTCGAACAGCATCAGGACTGCCTCTCTCTCGTCACCAAGGAGGTGAAGCGTGGCACGACCAATGCCGATATCTTCATCCTCCGGGCCAGGCTCTACAACTTCTTCCAGAAGGTAGAACAGGGAGGGCAGGGCAGGGGTGGCCCTCCCCCTGTGTGGGTGCCCCCGGCATACCCTGAGATTAGGGGAGGCCATTACACTGCCCATGTGATGCGGACCTTCACTGACCACCCAGCATAGCTGTCCAGCTGTCACTCAGCTCTAAGCTCATGCCAGGCCTGTGTTGGCCTCCTGAAGCCACAAGGTGAGAACCCTGTGCCATCCCTGCCCTCGTCGAAGTTAGAGCCTGAGGGAAATGTCCTTGAGCAGATAATTGCACAGAGAATGATCTCACAAGTGTGGGAAGCAACACAGGGTAGGGGCACCCAAGGATCTGTTAGCTAAGGTGGCCCTTTGACCTCCTTTCCTGTCTCTCCTTATTTGCCTCACTCTCCAGGCTCGGAGCCAGACAGTACAGGGAGCCTGGGGACAAGGGAGAGTTGGGGTCACAAGAGAGGAGGGACTGCAAGTATGAGAAGACATCAGGCAGGGTTTTGTGAACCAAGGAGGCCCCTGCCTTCTTCCTGGGGGCATCAGGAGCCTCAAAAGGGTGCTCCATTTCTAAAGCAATAGGCTTTAGAGAGATCCTTTGGCTGAGAGATCCAGGGGGAGTCTGGGCTGGAAGGGCAAGTCTGGAAGCCGGGAGCCTGGTGCCGTCCAGCCAGAGAGAAGGGTGGAGGTGAGGACGGCCGTGGGGGTGGCCAGAAAGGGGCCAGTCCCACAGTCCTTTGGAAGTCAGGAGCAGAGATGGGGGAGGGCATGAGGGAAAGGGAGACATCTAGAACAATGGCTGGCGTTCCGGCTTGGCCTGGTGCATGGGAGCTGGGAAACTCGGGGACGAAGGGGTGGGTGGGTTCACCTCCATCACCAGGCAGTGCATCCTGGGGGTGCCTGGAGACCTGAGTCTCCCTATGCTGGGGGCCGGGCTTCTGGGCCCCCCTCAGTGGGTCAGCAAGAGAGTCTCCTTCCAAGTCAGGACACTAGCGACTATTGGTAATTGTTGACTGTGGGAGTTCGGCCCCTCCTGTCCCAGCCCCTGGAACGCAGAGGCACATTCTGAGCACTTTGACTCACGCTTCAAGACTTGAGGTAATCGTTTGAGTCAAACAACCCACTGTCCTCTTTTCACGATGGGGAAATAGGTCCAGAGGGTCTGAGTGTCTTGCCCAAGGTCACACAGCCAGTTCTCTGTGGTGTCACCCTTGAACCCAAGCCTGCCTACTCCAAAGTCCGGTCCTGAGCCTCTGCCATCTTCCCCATCCGGACTTCCACCCACACGTGGTTTCCACACTGTTCACCGTCCAACCCATTACCCTGCAGGACACAGGATGCTTGCTAAAACTGTTTGTTGATTGACTGACAGACTTGCTCACCCAGAGGAAGGTATTTGCCTGGGGATGTTTTCTGCTTGGGCGCAGGCCTGCATCTATTGTCAGAGGTGTCTTGGGCTTAGAGGTCAGGGGAGTGCGGAGGGCATGTGCACGGGATGAGAGGGAGGATGTGACAATCACGGTCAAGAGCACACACCTCCCCCCACCTTTAGGGAGCGTGGAAGAAGTCCTCCATGGAGGAGGCAGCTGCAACTTCGTTCTACAGCAGAAATCACCCGAGCTGAACTGGCTCTCCTGGAGGTCACATCTGGAAAGGGACTGGCGGGGATGGGGCCTGGGATGGGATTTTCCCATAATGCTCCCTGCTGCTTTCATGAGGTTAAAAAGGTGGCAGAGCAATGCAGGGACATCAAGGGTGGCTGACGTGGTCTGAGGTGTGCCTCTCCATGGGACAGGGCGGAGCTCTGCTTAGCCTGCCTCCCTGATGCCATCCCTGGCCCCCTGCAGCCCAGCCTCTGCTATCAAGACCTGCACAGCGCCTTGCTGTTGGACCCCGAGCACCCGCAGGCCAAGGCGCTGCTCCAGACAATGGTGGACCAAGCCCAGCAGGTGTGTCAGGATGCCAGGATCCTGGCCGTGCAAGGCAAGCTGCAGCACGCCCTGCAGCGCGTCAACTGTGCCATCGAGAACAACCCTCTGGACCCTGGTCTCTTCCTCTTCCGGTACTGTGTGGGCAGGTCTTCATCTTGGGCCCTGCTGTATGGTCTCAGAAGAGGCCTTGAGCCTGCCCGGACTTCAGTTTCCCCAAGTAGCCTCTAATAATCTTTCCCTATGCCCTATCAGGGTCAAAGCCAGGGAGAGGTTCTAGCTACTGTTGCCCTCGGAGGAAGGGGCAGATAGCCCCTACCATTCACCTGGGAACCCTGGACCCCCAGGACTGCCGAGCATTCGTGCTGGGAGGCTCAGCTCAGTTCAGTGGACAAGGCTTGGGTTTGAATCCACCCCTTGCCCAGGACTTATTACGTGATACACCATTTAACTTGCTTGAGTCTGGGTTTTCTCATATACACATTAGGGCAAAACATCTGTCCCAGGTACAAAAAGGCCTTAGCGTCGAGGTTGGCATGCACGCAGCTCCTTCCTAAAAAGAAAGATGGAAGCTATCTTTGGGTAAAGCAAAACTACCCGTAACCAGCAGGCTATCCAAGTAGTAACCCAGGGTCAGCCCCACACCCAAGCCAGCATGTGAAGAGAGGGCCCTCACATCACCAGCCCAGATCAGAAGGCCCAGAGTGCTCAACATCCTGGCCGGCCCAGAAGGTGAGGTTGCCTGGGCCTTCCTGTCCCTCCCCACAGGGGCACCATGTACCGCCGGCTCCAGGAGTTCGATGCTGCCGTGGAGGACTTTCTGAAGGCACTGGACATGTTGAGCGAGAGCCAGGAGGATGCGGTGCGGCAGGCCCAGCGGCAGCTGCTGCTGACCTACAACGACTTCGCCGTGCACTGCTACATGCAGGGTGCCTACCAGGAGGGCGTGCTGCTGCTCAACAAGGCCCTCAGGGATGAGCAGCAGGAGAAGGGCCTCTACATCAACCGGGGTGGTGAGTGGGGGGGGCTGCCCCCCACCCCAGGCCTGGGCTGAGGAAGCGGGGGAAGGAGCCTCAGGGCCCTCGGGACACACTCTACACAGTGTTGCCTTAGACAAACTGGCTACAGTCTCTTCAAAACGTTCAGAATCAGGCAGCTGGGAAAAGGTAACCTGAGGCATGGAAAACCTTGCGGGGGGGGGGGGGCCCTCCACCACCCGTAGGAGCGGGAGTTCAGGAGTTCACATCCAGGGGTCTCTGGATCCCCAGGAGGGTGGAGCAGGCTGGGCTGGCGGCCCTGGGGACTGGGGTCTGGGGCCTGCTCAGCCCCTGCGTCCATCCCTGGGCCCTAGATTGCTTCTTCCAGTTGGGTAACCTGACCTTTGCGGAGGCCGACTACCAGCAGGCACTGGCGCTGAGCCCGCAGGACGAGGGCGCCAACCTGCGGATGGGCCTGCTGCAGGAGAAGATGGGCTTCTGCGAGCAGAGGGACAGGTGCGAGCCGCAGGCAGTCCCTGGGGCTGCGGGGGAGGGGGGTCGGCACCCGGTCCCCTGCTGGGACCCCTGGGTCAAGATCCTCCACTCTCCCAGGTAGGTCTCCTAAACAACGGTTTGGGTTTTCAAGCTTTCGTGAAAAAGTCTTCACTTTTTTCTGAATATCGTTATGGTAATTGTGCTTTTTATAAAAAAATGAAGTGTTTGGTAATGTATAATTCAGAACCTGAACGTTCTTTCTAATATGTCTCCCAACACCAGCCCCCCCCCCAAAGGTTTGGTAAAGATCCCTCCAGATTGTTTCATACACAGATGTTAACAGTTACTATCATTTCACAAAAGTAAAGTCATGCTCAACTGTTTTTTGACTTGTTTTTTTTTTTATTTCTAATGTCATTATATATAGGACTACCTCATTCTCTTTTATTATTTGCATAGTATTCCATTCTATGGAAATATCATAATTCATTTCTTTAGACAACCCTCTACCGGTGACTAACTGGGGTGTGTTCTGTTTTTATAACATGGTGGGCATGGAGGACGTACATTTTCGTGCATTATACTAGTAATGTCATAGTTAGGTTGCTAGGAGCTAAACTGTTATTAAAGGGTGTGAACATTTAATATTTTAAAACATAATAATATCCAGTTGTTCTCCACAAACGGGGAGCCACTATAAACTTCCTCCAGGAAAGGAGAGTCTTGCAAACCTCCACAGTGTGGGGTGTTGAGACGATTTTTAACTCAGCTAATCTAGGAGGCAAAGAAAATGCTCTCTCGCAGTTGATTTAAGTTGCAGGTTTGAATTGCTAGTGCGGTCCTGCATCTTTATCGTGTGTGTTGGTCATTATGGCTGGCCCAAACCTTTTGCCCCTTTTGCTGTTAATTGCTCACAAAGGGTCGCCTGGCTGGCTCAGTCAGTAGAGTATGCAGCTCTTGATCTCAGGGTTGTGAGTTCAAGCCTCACATTGGGCTTAGAGCTACTTAAATAAATAAAATTTTTTAAAAAATAATTGCTCATTAAACTTTTTGTTGTTGTTGCAGGAGTCCTTTGTAAGCTAGGAAACAGCTTCTTATCTGCTTCTGTGGGAAAATGTATTTCCCCTATTCATTGCTTTCCTTTGTCATGGTTTTGCTACTCAGTAATTTGGGATTTAATCATAGTCAAATTAATTTTCTCATTTTTAGCTGCTGGGTTTGAGATCCTTGAAAGGTCCTCCTTACTCCAGGATATTAAGAACATTCACTTTAACTGGGGTCTTGTACTAGCATAAGTGTTGGGGCCCTTAAGAGTGTAGCTGGCAGAAGAAGAAGAGAGGGGCATGGTGGAGGTAGGGGCGCAGAGACCAGCCTGATTTCCCCCAAACTTCCCATTGGGGCCCAGGAGCCACCATCTCCCTCTCTGGGGCCCAGCACACAGCAGCCTGTGGCCCACTGTGTCCCACAGGCAGTTCCATAAGGCAGAGAGCCACTTCTCCATGGCCATCCAACATAACCCACAGAAGGCCCAGTACTACCTGCACCGTGCCAGGAGCCGGCAGCTCCTCCAGAACGTTTTGGGGGCCCGCCTGGATGTTGCCACCGTCCTGCTTCTCAACCCCAAGCAACCCAAGGTAGGCTCTTGCTGGGCCTGGAGGGCAGGCTTCAGAGAAGTCTGGTTTCCTAGCAAAACTAACAGCTGCCGATGCCAGGCACTTACACAGGTGCCAGCTGCTGTTCCAGCCACTTGAGCTGGCATTGCTCGGGTTACCCCTCTTTAGCACCCCATGAGACAGCTAACATTACTCCTCCCACGCCAATCTGCAGCTGAAGAGGGTAGGGCTCAGGGATGTCTTTGCCCCAGGCCCCAGGCTCAGAGGTCAGCCCCACAGGAGCCAGCTCCGGCACCCGCAGGTGGCCGTGTCAGTGCGCCCTCTGCCGGTGGGCGTCCTCGCAGGCTCCTCCGAGTTCTGCGGAGGCAGTCTGGCCCTCTAAAATTAGTGATTAGTAAACGCTTGCCGAGTCAGCCTCGAGAAGGGCTCAGCGAGGACAGGGCGGCACCACACTGTCTGTCCCCCTGCCCTGGCCCACACCTGGCTCTTTCCTGGCAGCTGCTCCCACTGATGGACAGCCTCTTCCCAGGCATGTCCGTGGAGGAGGTGCTCTGCAGCCAGGTGGCCCACCTGGCCAGGCTGCTGCTGGATCGGGCGTTGGAGAGAAGCTTGCAGGCTGGGATCCCTCAAGGCATCGTGGGGCAAGTTCAAGTGGGGGCCGTAGGCTGGGAATGGGAAATGGCTGGGCATCAAGGCTCCTCCTGCCCCTGCTGCCTCCTCAGACCACTCTCTGGAACCTGGGGATGGTGGGCTGAATCAGGGGGGCTCACCCAGAACTCTGCGGCCATGACTTGGCAGGCAGCTCAAAGAGCGGGAACTACAGCGCCAGAAGGCGCGGGCCCTGCGGTTTTGGCGGAAGCCTTTGTTTGGGATCTCTGAAGAACTCCAGGCCACTCCCCAGACCCTGACCGGAGAGCCAGCAGGTGCAAGAGAAGCTGAGGCCCTCCATAAGGAGGAAGAGGTGAGTGGGATACACCCTGGGGCCTACAGTGCTAGAGGTCTGGGGTGGGGCGTAGCCTGAGCCAGGGCTGAGGGAGGCAGAGTGGCTAGAGGCTGGTAGCCAGGCCTGGTTCTGCCCCTGCTCCACTGTGTGACTTGGGCTGGGGTCCTTCTGCTGTGAGATGGGGATGGTATCAATAAGGGGTACCCCTGAGAAAGGGCACAAGGATGTAAACCCCTCATGGATAGGCCTCCCCACACCTTGCCACACTCACCTTCATAAATTCTGTGTGCACTGGGCAGTATGCCAAGATTTTCTTAATTCTTAAATCCATCTCTAAGAACTTTTTATTCAGTGTCACATAAATATAGAAAAGTACACAAATCATCAGCGAGCCGGGTACACCCATGACACCATTACCTACTGAAAGAACACACTCCCAGCTGCCCGGAAGCCCCCTCATACCCCCTGCTAGGCCCCTCCCTTAGCCCAGTGCACCTCCAAGGCTGTCCGGATCCCTGACATCAAACTCAACGTACATGTTCTTCACATCAGCAGACAGGTATAGTGTGCCCCTTGTCTCATATCCCCTTCGCTAAGCATGTTTATGGGATGCATCTAAGGTGACTGCTTGTTCTCATCATTGGTTGAGAATTCTATCCTACGAAAGTCCCACAGTCCGTCCACTCAGCGGCTGATGGACAGCGAGTATCTTTGTGTTCAAAGGAACTTTATGAAAATGAAGTAGGTGGAAGAGCAGAATCCCTCTGCCATAAATGGACAAGGCCTAGTGCTACAGATCTCTAGCTCACACCAGAATGCACAAGTACAAAACTCTGTGCCCCCACCGAGGCCACTGTGAGCTCCCTCCCTCCGGGAGATGTGGAGCTGGAGCCTGCTGGTGGCTGGGGCTCTGTCTGCCCCCTCCCCACTCCCACACATCCTCCGCTGCTAGCAGGCCCAGCTGTGGAGTCCCACGGGCCTGGATTCAAGCTCTGCTCCCCTGCTTCGTAGCTGAGTGTTTTGGGCAGGCTGCTCGGGCTCTTGGAGCCTTGGTTCCTGGTCCAGAAAAGGGTAAAAGCGGTAGTTCCCTCCCAGATCTGTGGGAGGATGAAATGAATGCTTAGAATGGTAAGCATAAAAAGCTCAGTTCTTCATTAGCCATTCCCCAGGGTACGGCCACTTTACCGTGTACAGAGGACTGTCCCACATTGAAACCAATTTGCGTTTTGCAGACAGTACTGAGACCCAAGCAGCCTCTTGAGTGCTGCTGAAACTTCTTACGGTGCCCTGCTGGTCTAGTGTGACCACTCCCCTGTCGGGTCTTCACCTCTCCACCTGCCGCCCAGCCCCAACTGGGCCCCCTGAGGAGCTCTAAGCGGCTGGCCTTCCTTCCAGAGCTGGGCTGCTGGCCCAGGGCCTCCCAAGGCCTGCAACTGCCCCACCTGTCTCCTTCCCTAGGAGGAGAAGCAGGAGCCTGCAGCCAGCGGGGTGAGGTCCTTATCTGACAGCTACGTCGACCAGACCTCTTCAGGCTCCATCTTCAGCTGTAAGTCCCCAGTGCTCCTGCCATGTCTAAGTAAGCCAAAGCAGCAGAGTAGGCAGAGGTCAGGGGTCTGAGACGTCTTGGCCTGCATGAGCATTTGGGCTCTGCTACTTATAGTTCTGTGATTATAGAGCAGGAGGAAGGATCCTCACTTGAAGGGGGCAAAGTGAGCCCTAGTGTCTCCCACTTATCCCACAGCCCTGGCCCACCGGCAGGGCTCAGGTGCCCAGGAGCATAGGGCTGGTGTCATCTGGCAGACGTGCCCCCAGGCCATGCAAGGCCTCTGGGATACGGGCAAGGGTGAGGCCTACACCTTTTCCTGGAGCTGTCTGGAAAGGGCAGCCTAATGGATGCTCTTGGCACATCCTTCCCAGTCAGGACCATGTCCACCTCAGAGACGTCTTCTCTCTGCAAGGAATACAAGAGCACCTCAGCCACTGCTGTGACATCCTCCAGCTCCTCACTGCTGAAGACTGAATCCTCAGAGTTCTTGGAGAACAACAGGGAAGACTTAAGCTTGAGCCACAGCCCCAGGAAAACCACCCAGGGCCACAGCCAGGGCTCCAGCAAGACAGAGGCCGCCCAGGGCCAGGGCCGGAGCCTCAGCAGGATGGAGGCCGCCCAGGGCCAGGGCCTGACCCCAAGCAGGACGGAGGCCGCCCAGGGCCAGGGCCTGACCCCCAGCAGGACGGAGGCCGCCCAGGGCCAGGGCC
>PITA01029664.1:0-17662 GCA_004023965.1 Spilogale gracilis | reverse complement strand
CCCCCCCCCCGCAGGCACGAGGCCCGCGCACACACAGCACACCCCATCCTAAAGAACCGCAGCGTCTGGGTCTCCGGGCTCCCCGCGGTCCCGGCTGCAGAGGCGCGTCCTCCTCCCGCCGCTCGATGGCAGTGTGGACGCGCGGATCCGCCGCCCCCTTGCCGGAGGCTGCGGGGAGAACAGGTGCACCGCTCGGTGGTCAGGCCCCCGCGGGGCACCTCGCGATCCTGAGCTCTCCTCATCCAGGCGCCTCCCCCGTGCCTGCCGCACAACAGGCCCCTTGTGAAGAAGTCAGGAATTAAATGAGGGGCCACGGTCTGCCTTCTGCCCAGTTGTTGATCTATCAGAGTTGCTCTGAAACCATCCTCGTCCTGGAAAGGACCTTGAGCAGGCACGAAGGCCAGCTGAAGGACAGCTGAGTGCAGGAGGCCATAGGAGGGGCTGGACCGGCTGAGCTCCCTCCAGCTGCCCCGGAGTTGGACGTGACATGACAACACAGGGGGGTTGCCCTCTGCGCCCCCCCCCATCCCAAGGGAGGGACAGGAGACCCCGAGGGGGCCAGGGCTCCCCCAAGACTGCACACGAGCCAAAGAGCCCACGGGAAGGCAGGTGTCCACCTGGGATCCACGCTTAGACTGGAAAAGCAGGGGCTCTCTGAGGAGCGGAGGCGATGGCCCTCGGCTGTGCATGCTCGGGTTCCAGGCCCTCCCTGCCAGGTGCTGCCCACCCACAGCCGTGGGTCCCCACAGACTGAGTCTGCCCCTAGGCGCAAGGGACATATCTGTGTGGTGAGAGGCGGGCTCCTGGGTGGTGGACGGGGAGTGCTAGGCTGCCCCACATCCTCCTCGCCCCGCTTGGGCCCCAGCAGGGGTCTGCTGCCTCATCCCCGAAAAACCTACAGTCCCAGCCAGTGCTGGCATCCATCCTGCCCCTGTCTGGAGCTCCAGTCCCTGCAAGGCACGTGAAGAGGTCCACGGAAGCCCTGTGTGTGGGGGCAGGATGTGGGTTCTGGGAAAGGACCCTCGAACTTAGGGAACCCAAGCCCTCTGGAGTAGGCGAGAAGCAAGCTGCCCTCCCCGGAGAGGGGGGCCTCACCTTCCCCCTGCTGGGCCATAACTGGGCCTGCCCACTGCCCTTGGAGGTTCCAAGCAGACCTGCCCTTTGGTCCAGAGGGTGACCCGGGAAGAGACACTACTGTCATCCACGGCGGTAGGCCACACAAACATCCCTAAAAACATGGTCGAGAACCTCCAGGAGCCAGGGCCTCACTCATGAGACAAGAGCCACATGCGTGGCCCCTGAAGAAATGCCCCCACCGGCTCCCTTCCTGCTCCCGCCATCTCCGCTGGGCTGCTTCTGTAGGGGCCTGCGTGTTGTATTCTCTGAAATGTGAAGAAGGTTGATTGATGCACAAAAAGGAAAGGATGTGATGTGGCAGCACCTTCCGGATGTGCCTCCCAGCGTCCACAGCCTGTGACGTCCCCTCTGAGCACTCATGGGACCCGGTGGGTCACCCCTTGTGAGTGGAACGCCCTCGTGAGGGGACGGTGCCCTCCCTCCCAGATCAGGTCCTGCTAGTGGCCCTGAAGCCACCGTGCAGGGAGCTGCCCCATGGAGAGGCCCCGTGACGAGGAGCTCCACCCCACCCACGACCACCACTGGTGGGCAGAAGGAGGTCCACCCGAACCCCAAGGGAAGTCCCGATCCACGGGCACCGTGCGACCCCTAATGTTGTGGTCACACTCGGTCTGGGGTGGCTCGTCCCTCACCGACAGCGCCCACGGGGACAGGACACCACGAGGGCAGCTCATGCTCCCGCGTCACCTGTGGAGAACTTAGGTTTCCTTCCCCTGAAATCTGCACCTGCCCCAAGCAAAATGGCCCGTTTAGGTAACTGAAAAGGAACACACATGCTAACGTAATTTACAGAAACACAGGTGAAGTGATGTGAGCTCTTCTCCACGTGGAAATGAAAAAGACAGTAACTGAAGACCCCAGTCCCATTGTTAGTACTCAACTATGGTCCTATTTCAAGCTTTTATTTTATAGTGTGGACAAAGGCAGCGATTGTGAGTAATAATTCCCTATGGAGCACGTGGCTATACCACGCGAGTGAGAACACGTGGCTTCCTCGGCAATCAGGCCGCGCAACGCTGTCCCTCCCCCAGCACCGCCGCCACCCGCAGCCCAGAAACGCCACCGATGGGAGGGCAGGGGCGCTGGGGCGCAGGGGGGTCACCCCGGAGGCCGCCCGCTCACACGTGCTCCTTGTCGAACTCGCACAGGAAGTGCATGGTGATGTGGCAGGCCACGTCGTTCCAGCCGCCCGAGGCCACCATCTCCACGCAGTCCTCCTCGTCGTAGGCGTTGTTGGGCTCGCCGCTGCGCCACTTGTTGAAGGTCTGCATGGGGGAGCGGTCCGAGTACACGAACGTGCCCTCCCTCTCCAGGTCGTTGATGCCAATGAAGACGCGGGCCAGGCCGGCCTGCGCGATGTAGGCGGCCATCAGGCCGTTGGCGGCCTCGTCCTTGGGCATGCCCAGCGTGCCCCCGCGGCCCTGGCAGGCCAGCTGCGCGTCCACGTACCTCTTCTCCTCCTTCACCAGCAAGTAGATCTTACTGTCTGTCTCGCGCACGCCGGCGACAGCTGCGGGGGGGGGCAGGGCTGGAAAGTGAGCACTGGCGTTTCTGCAAACACGCTCGGTGTGCGCACACGCGCGACAGCCCGGACGGCGGGCCCGGGCGGGACACGCCCCTCGGTCTCGGGGGCGCGGGGCGGGAGGGGAAGCAGGGAAACGCTGAGAGCATACCATTTTTTATGAATTTTAGCTCCGTCGTCAGCTGGGTGACCTGGTTGTCCATCTCGCCGATGGCCTTCCTCAGCTGGCTGCACTCACACGGGATGCCTGCGGAGACGTTGGGAGATGCGACGGGGGCTGCGCTCAGGAACGCAGCCCCCCACCCACACAGAGGGTTTCTCCGGCCAGTGGACCCCAGGGCCTTCGAGGCCGGGATGCAGGTTCCGGGCTTCCTCCCGAAGGCAAGGAGAGGCGCTGAGAGAGGTCAGCGGGCCGGCACCAGGACTGACCTGTTTTAAAGATTTTATTTATTTGACAGAGAGGAATACAGCGAGAGAGGGAACACAAGCAGGAGGAGTGAAAGAGGGAGAAGCAGGCTTCCCGACGAGCAGGGAGCCCGATGTGGGACTCCATCCAGGGTCTCTGGGATCATGACCTGAGCCGAAGGCAGTCACTTAACCAACTGAGCCACCCAGGCGCCCCAGGACTGACCTGTTTTAAAGTAGGGCTCTGGGTGGGAGGGAAGGAAGAGGGGCAGACCAGGGAGACGGGGCTGGAGGGCTGGAGTCGCGGCAGCAGCTCTGAGGCAGCAGGGCTCGGCGCGGGGACGTGCAGATGCAGAGCCAGAGCGTCTGAGGACAGTGGGGGCCCCAGGGCAGGAGGGTCCCTCACGAAGTGTCACCGGCTGTGTCACCAGCTGTGTCACCTGGCCCTTCCGGGGCCCGCGAGCTGCCTCCCCTGAGGAGCTGCACTTGTCGACACCAGCCTCCCATCCCCACCGCAGCTGGGGGCCCAGCCACTGCCAGCCCCTCACCTCCCCCGGGACAGGACACGACCGCCCTGCCCCGGCCCTACCAAGAGCCCGCAGGCAGGGCCTGCCTCTCTCCCTGCAGAACCCCGCAGCGCTGACCTCCAGCCGGACTTCCAGACTGCACATCCCCAGCCCGTGGTGGTTCAGCCATGGGGTTCATCTGACTCGAGGGTCGCACCCAGGCCCTCCAAGGCCACCTGGGCTCTCTAGCTTGCTCTCTGCGGTGGCGAGCAGTGGACGGCTTCCTCCGAGTCCCTCAGACTGTCCCCTGGCCTCCAGGCTGGCTCCACATGGCCCCGGGTCTTCCTCCCCAGGGGGCCGGCCGTGTCCAGAGGTGGCCAGGAGAGGCGCTGCCCCCCGTCCTGTGACCTCGCGTGGCCAGGTCAGTGCCCGGCAGCCACCCCTCCCCCTCCTGCCCGCAGCACTGACGGAGCCCTGCGGACAAGGGCTGTTTACTCAGACATCTCTTTTTTCACCAGTTTCCACGCTCCGAGCTTGCTCGAGGGCTACTCCCTGCCTGTCACCATCAGGATGAATGACAGCAAATGGAGACACAGTACGTGTGAGAGACAAAAAGATCGGCTGATTCAGCAAGTGGGTGCCGAAGCTGCCCACACACACGGCGCTCTGGAAGGGACACTCAGGACCCAAGCACTGGGAGCCCGTCAGCTTAGGGTCCCCTCACCCCGCTCCCAGGGCCTGACAGTGCACTCACAGAGAGGTCACGAGAGCCTGAGCAAGGTGCTGGTGCAGGGACAGGACATGGGACAGCTGTGCAGATGGCCTGGGACCGTGCAAGGCAGCAGGGACACGTGGAACAGCGTGGGACAATGTGGGTCACGAGGCACAGAGGACAGTGGTAGGCGGGGAAGCTGCCAGCAGGACGCAGAGGACTAGATGGGAAACGCCACGTGGGCACAGGACATGGTGGACACGCCCCGGGAAGGGGACAAGTAAGGCCGGACGGTGGGGGCCACCGAGGTAGGCATGCAGCTGGGGGGCCGCATGGAGGAAGATAGGCAGCAGCCACGAGACAGCAGGCAGAGAGGTTACTGTCATCAGCACCAGGAAGCCAGCCATGTCCACTGAGCCGCCAGGGTCCCGGGTGACCTCAGGCTTCAGAGGAGGCTGCCGGGAACCAGCTACAGGGAGCTCCGGAATGAGAAAGTACGGCTGTGCCTCCCGAGAAGTCTGGTGGTCAAAGGAAGGGGGAGGCACTTAGAAATGAGGAACGCGTGCTTGGGGACAGGTCTGTCTGAGCGGAGGCTTGCAGTCGGCGAGCACTCCAGTCCCAAGGAGGACGTGAAGATATGCAGGTAGAGGGAGTCAAATACCAAATAGTCTAAGAGGGTGTGCCAGACGAGGACAGCGTACCCCAGTCCCACGGACCCTGTTTTTCAGACCACAGCGGTTTTATTTCATGATGTACACTTTTCTCTCAAGCGCAACTTTCCCCATGTCTTGGTTATTCTAGGCCGTGTGTTGTGAACACAGGGGCAGATGTCTGTTCGAGTCATTGTTTCCTCTGGACAAGTCCCCAGAAGTGCCATCGCCGGATCAGAGGCCAGTCCTATTTCTAATATTTTGCCAACACCTGTCAGCTCTGGCCTTTTGGTAACAGTCATTCTGACGGGTGTGAGGTGACCCCTCGTTGTGGTTTTGATCTGCATTTCCCTGATGCCCAGAGATGTCGAGTGTCCTTCGTGGACCTGTTGACCTTTCGCATGTCTTCCTCAGAGAAATCTCTAGTCAGGTACTTCACCCATTTTTTAATTGGCTTTTTTGTTTTGCTCTTGCGTTGTATGAGCTCCTCATAGGTTTTGGATCAGGTCCTTATCAAATGTGTGCTTTGCCGATATTTTTTCCCTTTGCTCGTAGTTTCCTTTGCTTTGCAAAAGCTTTTTGAGTCTGAGATGGTCCCACTTGCTGACTTTCCATTTCGTTGCCCTTGTTGTGGATGTCCTAAAGCAAAGACGACCAAGATCCACATCAGGGAGTTTCACTCCTGTTTTCTTATAGAAGTTTCGCGGGCCTCGGGTCCTCCCTTTAAGTCTTTAGTCCATTTCTAGTTAATTTTTGTGAGCACTGTACAATGGGACTCGGTTTCATTCTTTTCCGTATACTGTCCTCTTTTCCCAAGAGACCGTCTTCTCGCCGTTGAGTGTTCATGGCTCCCTTATTAACGGTCAGCTGACCGTATGCGCGTGGGCTTACTGCCAGGCTCTTGGCTGCCCCACTGGTCTGTGGGGCTGTCTTATGCCAGTGCCTCACAGGTTCGATTCCTGTCATTCTATGGGTAGCCTGAAATCACCGAGGAGATCATCGAGAGCGACGCCTCCTGCTCGGTTCCTCTACATATAAGCCTCGTAAGATGGGAGCTCTTCAAGACTGTTTCAGAGAGGAACCAATACCAGCTGAGCGACCTATGTGTCCAAGCACAGGCGGGGCACTGATGCGCTGTGACGTGTGTACACGAGGGGTAATGCTGAGGTGTAAACGATTAGGAAACCCTGTCATTTCAGATTTTATTTATTCATTTGAGAGACAGCAGGAGAGTACAAGCAGGGGGAGGAGCAGAGGGAGAGGGAGAAGCAGACTCCAAGCTGAGCAGAAAGCCAGGTACAGGACTCGATCCCAAGTCCCTGGGATCACGACCTGAGCTGAAGGCAGGCGCTCAAATGGCTGAGCCACCCAGGTGCCCCAGGGAACCCCATCCTTGGTGACGACGCGGATGGACCCTGAAGGCATTATTGGTGGGAAGCGAGTCAGGCAGAGAAGGACCAACTCTGCACGCTCTGCCTTCCCTGTGTAGCGGGGGAGAGGAGCTGGAGGAAGGGGGTCAGCAGGTGCAGGGGTAAAGTCCCACCAGAGACGTGAGGGCCGCAGCTAACCGTCGTGGGACACGCACGAAAGCTGGTAAGACAGTCCTTGCAGTTTTCATCACAAGGATAAGTTTTTTTTTTCCTTTTCTCTTCTTTCTTTTCTTTCTATTGTGTCTGTGCGAGAAGACGGATAGTAGCTGAACCTGTGACGATGATCGTCTCCCAGCATCAATGAATCAAATCACTGCCACAGCTTAAACCTTTACAGTAACGTCGGTCAATTCCCGGATGCACCTGGGCGAGTGCAAGTGCTAACACGTCTTTAAAAGCGCTTGCACCCCTCTGCGTCATACCTGGTTCTCCATCCGGGCCAGGCGGTCCTATGTCACCAGAATCTCCTTTTTCACCTAAAAACAGACAGCAAGGTCAAAGCAAGGTCATGCAGAAGGGGGACCCATCACTTGAGATCAACGTCGCCACGGTTCGCAATGTCATTTCCTCCGTGTGTGATGTCCTAGGGCTTCCTGCACACCTCTGCTGTGAACACAGGGTTTGTGTTCTAGTCCTTCCAGCTCTAATGATGTGACACAGAGCATATGCCTCTCACGAGACTTGAGAGATGACCCCATGACCCTCCTTTAAGTCAAGTCTGAAAAAGCCCAGATGTGTCCCAGAACAGTCTGCAGATCTCGTATCTCGAACCCCTGGGTCAGTAACGACTAAACGTGACTCTAGTTCTCACCCTCCTGATGGCCGAGCAACTGATGCTGGCCCTGGGGGGGCCTGGGGACAGTCTCCCTGCAGTGGAACACGTGGGCTCTGCCTGGCCTGAGACGCAGCCCCCTGCCCGCCTGCCTCCCAGCCTAGAAACCCAAGGGGTTGGACACAAGCATGCCAACGACACTTTCTGGCGGCTCTAAAATCAGACAACAAACCTATTACAGGCAGATGAATATTCCTGCGGATGGTCTCCCCCCGAGACCATATGAACGCCCCACTTACTGGGGCGGGGAACAAGCAGCACCCCCCCACCCCTCCCTCACTGCATCCCATGAACCCCTCCGCATGGGGAGGGGGGGCCTGACAGTCCCACCCCCACCATCCCCGGGACCCCCTCATCAGCCTCAGGGCTTGGAAATGACTGGAAGGTCTTTCTGACCAGGCCCCGGGAAGCAGATCAGGGAAACGAAGCTCACCAAGGGCTTGTCGGCACACGGTCCCACGGTGAGACACGGCCACTGCCCCAGAGCACACAGGGAAGGCACACACACCCGTCCTTGGAGGCCAGCATGGGCTACATTCCTCACAACGGCTAAAAGGGGGCAACAACCCAAATCTCTATCAACAGACAGAGATCGCCGCGATCGAGCCTTAAGAAGGCAGGACATGAACCTCGAGCACCTGACTCGAGCACGCGACTCGGTGTGGGGCTGGGATGGAGAGACAGACTCTGAGTGACTGAGTGACTAGGTCAGACACCCGTGAATGACCTAGAACACAGGGCTCGTGGAGACTGGACTGAGACAGAGGAGGCCGTGGCTGACCAGGACAGAGTCCCTCCTGGGAGATGAGTCAGCTCCTCAGCCCTGCAAAGGTACTTGATGTCACCAACTTGTGCACTTGAAAATAGTTAGGATGGCAAGTCTCACGTTGTGGCTATTTCACCACGATTTCTCAAGGCCTTCGTGAAGCACAGCGGCCCCTCTTCCTACCACATCCAGCTACGCGCTCTCCGGTGAGCCCGCAGGCCGTCCCAGCAGGTGCGTCCCTGGGTTTGCCGGGAGAGACGCCGGGCTGGCCAGTCTCCGGCACCCTCCTGCCAAGGACCCCCTCCTGCCAGGGACGAGCCGCGGCCGGGGGAGGGGCGCGGCCACCCATCGGAACCACCCGAACCCACTCACAGCTGAACCCCCCAGCAGTTGAACGAGGCCCAAGGGCTCCAGTGCCAGCCTTGGGCAGACCCCCCCGAGCCCCCCACCCCCCGCCGCACGGGCTCGGCAGTGCTGCCGACCACCGGCCCCCCCCCGGCCTCGGTCTCCTCATTAGCACGGACAGGAGGTGGGGAGACCTCCACGGAGCCGCTCATTGAAAGCTCGGGGTCCAGGGGCTCAGCACAGGTGCAGGACAGTTCAGGGGCTCCAGGAATGTTTGCTGGCTGGCTGGCTCGGGGAGGGGAGGGGCCTTCACTGCCTGGGCCTCAGTCTCCCGGCCCGCCCACCCCCTGCAGGGCTGTGCAGTCAGACGAGGTCCTGAGCCGGTCCCAGGCAAGGGCAAGCATCTGGTCACTAGAGCGCGGCTCCCCCTGGAGGCCGCCTTCCTGCTCCGGCCCTCACGGACAGCCACCGCAGTCTCAAGCAGCTGCAGGTGGGCAGAGAGAGTTTCTGGAGCCCGGTCCTCCCGTTGCTCAGATGGGGCTCCGGGTTCCGTTAAACTGCTTACGGAAGTGGCAGCCAAAGGCCTGGCCTGAATCACCAGCCCCGTTCCCTGGCAGGACGCCCGTGAACCCTGCGGGCAGGAGCGCCCGCCCCACCCCTGCTGGACACGCGGCCAGCAGAGAACTCCGCCCGATCCCCAATGCAAAGCCTGGCGCCGAACTTACGTGTGCAAAGCACACAGAAATGAGCACCTGGCCAATGCGAAGCCATTCTCGGGCACCCACGCGGGGAGCCCGGGGGGGAGGGGGCGAGAAGTGCATTGCAAATACCTTTAGAACCAATGGGACCAATTTTTCCATGGCGACCCACACTGCCTTTCTGTCCTTTGTCACCCATGCCTCCTGTAGGAACAACAAGATCAGAGTTGGGTGGTGCACAGGAAATGCAGCCTGCCTCCCGCTTAACATCACCCGTGTGCGCACACATGCACGCACATTCACACACATGCACACACACGCACATACGCGCACGCACACACGCGCACACACATGCACACACGCGCGCACATGCACACACGTGCACATACACACGCGCGCACGCGCACACACGCACATACGCGCACGCACACGCGCACACACATGCACACACGCGGACACGCACATGCACACACGCACACATACACACGCACGCACGCGCACACACGCACATGCGAGCACACACCCACATGCGAGCACACACCCACACACGCACACATGCACCCACACACATACAAGAGGAGACGGAAATGGCATCGCTCTCATCTTAACCTCTTCCAGGTCCCACATGTGACCGACCCCGGAAGGCTCTTCACAGATCACTTGTTGACAGATTTCCCAGAGGAGAAAACACCTCCCCTAAAAGCCACCCGGGCTGTGGAATGGAGGAGACCAATGGTACGTCCGCTATCCCGATCTCGGCCCAGGCCCCTCCTGCTCTGCAGTTGGAGAGAGTCTGTCTCCTCCATCCCAGCCCCAGACCGAGTCGAGTGGGCCACACTCCGTCACGGGCACGCAGGCTGCTCTCGGGAGCTGGCGATCCCACCCGTAGGGGTGCATGTGGCCACCATGGACCCTCTCCCGCAGAAGGCTGGGGGAGGACGGAGAGGGACAGGAGGGTCCAGGGAATGCTTCATCACATGCTTCCTGGGGGACCAGTCCCCCAGCAGGGCCTGTTACACACCCCCCATCAGCCCCTTCAGCACTGCTTGGAGCGCCAGCACCCCTCCTGCCCTCCAGCCACTCCGCCTCCTCCATGCTGCCCGTCGCCGCAGGCCGGCCTGGTGCCTGTTCCCATGCCATGAGCCCACAGGACCGTCCTCAGCGACGCATGTGCTAAGACCCAGAACAGCGGTCCTTGCCCGTTGGCAGCACAGATCCTGTGGGCAGAGGGTGTGTTCCCCCACAAAATGAGCTCCTGGCGCCCGCTCCTGCCGGCCGGCTGCTGGCCACACACCGCAAGCCACGCCCAACTATCAAATACTCAGAGAGCACTTGGTAAGAAGCATGCGATCAGACTTAATAATTTGAAACTAAATGAAATTCAGCACAAGAAACTCTGCAGGAGGGCGGTGGCGGGACACGCAGAGGGGCTGGAGGAGGACGAGGTCACCCGGTCAGGGGAACAGGTGAGAGCTGAAGACAGGTGCCCTGGAGCACAGGTGGGGGGCAGTGGAAGAAATGCCACACCTGGGGAGGGGTCAGGAGTGGATGACCATGGGGAGGTGTCTGGGCCTACAGGGACGGGGAGAGGAGCAGGAGGCAGGCTGTTCCCGTGGGGACCCCCATGGCAGGAGTGTCCGCGACGGGCCCCAGCCCAGCAGGTGAGTGGTAATGATGCTGTCCCACAGGAGGGGCAGGCCGAAGGACCCTGTGGGGCGGTGGAGGAGGGGGCGCCCACGGGGTCAGAGCTGCACAGTGACACGGGGACAAGCGGGCTCAGGAGCTGAACACTGCAGAGAAGCCTCGGGATGAGGCCAGGCATGGACCTCTGGCTAGGAGGTCACAGGGACCCCGGGAGCAGGGGGTTCCCCGTGGGGCAGAGTCGGGGCGGGTACAGAGGTCATGCCCCTCGCGGGAGGCAGCCCCTCAACGCCCCAACTGTGCCCACATGGGGTCAGGGGTCCGTGGGGGGCAGCGCTGCGAACCGCCTCTCTGCACTCCTCCGTCTCCATCCTCGCCAGCGGGAGCGAGCCCTGCTCCCCCTCCAAGGCCAGAGGACCCTGAGTCACTGAGATCGGGCTCCAGTCTCCAGCCCCGCCCTTCTGGCCACCAGGATCCCGGGAACAGGCTCACCCTCATCAGCCCTACTGGTGAGCCCGCAGGGCAGCCAGAGGGGAAGGGACCAAGAACAAACCGCTTAGTCTCCGGCCGAGCCCAGCGCTTAGCCGGTCACCCACTTGCCCCTGGGAGCCCCGCTCCAGAGGGGGCGGCCGTCACCGCAAGTGCTGGCTTGCAGGGAAGCGGCACGGGCTCAGTGTCGCGGGGGAACACTGCGTGCCGCCCTGAGGCAGCGGGGAAGGGGCGTTACTTCACGCTGAGGCGGGCAGGTGCTCAGCCCCGGGGGCAGCGGGGCCCGGCCGCGATCTGGGCCGCGATCTGGGCCGCCGCTGGGGCCCTTGCCAGCGCAGGCTGTCCTGAGACGCACCCAGTGGTTGGACCAGGGCTGCGCACCCAGCAGCCCTGCCCCACGGGCCAGATGCGAGCTCACTTACTCCTCGTGACACGGCCCTCAGGTCAAGCACTGTTCTCTCCGGAGTTTTCCCTCCAGCTTGCCCACCCCACTGCCTCTCCTCCGGGCACAGTCCATGCTGTCCTCTGAGGAGTGACCCCTGCCCGGGGTGTTGCCCCCACGTGGCCTGCCCACAGGGGCCTGAAGTCTGCCCCCCAGTGAAGCCCTGGCCTCCTGTGATGGGGGCCCCCTGCGATGGGGGCTGTTGGTGGGCGTTGGTAGGTGAGTAGGATTCGATGAGGTCATGGTCGGGGGTCCCCAACATGGGACAGGTGCCCTCGGAGTAAGAGTTGACGCCAGAGTGCGGTCTCTCTCCAGCGTGGGCGAAGACGGCCATCCGCAGTCCAGGGCGAGCCCCTCAGCAGAGCCCGACCAGGCTGGCCCGTGGATCTCGGACGGGCAGCCCGCAACACGGTGAGAAATACAGGTCGGCTGTCTCAACGGCCGTGTCGCGCTCTGCCACAGCAGCGGGCGACCGCGGCACCTCCCGCACCCCGACGCGCATGCCCACGGATGAGGTCAGAATCTCCCCCACCCCGACGCGCATGCCCATGGATGAGGTCAGAATCTCCCGCACCCCGACGCGCATGCCCACGGATGAGGTCAGAATCTCCCCCACCCCGACGCGCATGCCCACGGATGAGGTCAGAATCTCCCCCACCCCGACGCGCATGCCCACGGATGAGGTCAGAATCTCCCCCACCCCGACGCGCATGCCCACGGATGAGGTCAGAGTCCCAGACTGACTACAGTGTTTCTGCTCAGCCGCTCGCAAAGAGCATTCTGCAGAAAATCAATGTTCCCTCGGATGCATGCGCAGCTCTCAGTGCTGACCCAAGACCTGTGCCCACGACAGGGGCAACCTCCATTCCTCCGCCTTCTTCCAAAGGGCTAAGCTCTCTGTTCCCTGACTGTGGAGCGTGCCGCCTTCCTGGGGCCCAGACGGATCTCGAGCACTAGAAAAGTGGGCGGAGCTGCAAGATAAATGCCGGGAGGACCTCCGTGTTTATGCCTTTCTAATTTTCGTGTCTCCCCAAAACATGAGGTCCTTCCGTTGTCTCCAGCCAGCGGTCAGCAGCACTCAGCTGTGACATTCGGTGTCGTTCTTCACAGGGAAGTTCAGCCTGAGCGAGCACGACACGAGCTCCATACGGAGTTCCAGTGAAGGCAGGGCCCCGAACAGGACCTCTCGGTGCAGACCGTGCAAGCGAACCCTATCTTCGGATGGAAAGACAGGGGCCCAGAGAGACCCAGGGACTTGAGCTGCACTGACCAGCTGGGGGGATTATTCACGACACACGGGACCGCCCCCCACCTGCCGAATTCCCATGAGACGGGCAGGGTTGTCAGCGCCGGAGAATAAAGGAATGTGCCTTCCCACTCCAAAGCCTGGACACTGCAGAGGAGTGTGGGTGCCAAATTAGTGCACACGCTGGCTGGGAGTGTGGACCCATCACGTGAACGAAGGGTCTGCTGCCCTCCAGGAAGAGGCCACCTGGAAAGGTGGGAGGGGAGCTCTTCTCCCTGAGGCCCGGCAGAGAAACTCGACAAGACCTGCCCCCTCTTCTCCCGCCCCGACGGCTCCCTGCGCCCTGAGCGCATGGTCGGAGGAGAGCACTGGACAGAAACACCTGCTGTTGGAAGCACAGCGGGCAACATGCCCTCCCCGCCTCCACGGGACGATGAATTCCCTGGCCATGCGGGCAACGGAGGGACGCTCTAAGCGCCCAGCGCACCCGCCGTCGTGAATAAGTTGTAACCTGAGAGGACGTGAGAGCCGTTGGCTTTCCGCCCACCTCTGAATCGCACAGCTGAACTTAACGCCAGCTGCCACTGTCCCCAGCGGGTCCCGGGCCCAGCTCCTGCCCCTGGAGGAGCGTGGACACTGCCTGGGGCCTCAGAGGGAAAGAAGAGGCCTCACGGAGCAGAGTGCCCGAGGTGGTCAGTGACCGCTGTCCGGGAGCCGGTCACTTGGCAGGACGGCCTCAGCAGCCCCATGTGTGCACTTCGTTAGGGCAGACCTAGCAGACCAGGACCCCTTCTCTGCCCCATGAGAGGAACGAGTTCAGAGAGGCCACGTCACCCACCTCGAGTCACACAGCACTCCGGAGTAGGCTGTCGTTCGGTGGCCCAGAGCACGGACTCCACCGTCGGGCAGAAGGGACCCCCGCCCCGTCCTCTGCCTGTGCAACCTCAGACCCGTGACCGCCTGCTCTAGGCCTCCATGGCCTGGTCTGTCACAAGGAACCCGGGTCGCCGAGCCCCCCTGACAGCTCCTGGGGCGTCAGAGGGAAAGCAGAGGCCTCACGGAGCAGGGTGCCCCGGGTGGTCAGTGACCGCTGTCCAGGAGCCGGCCACTCGGCAGGACGGCCTCAGCAGCCCCAGAACGTCCACACCGGGGCCTCTGCTCCTCTGGGGCTGCAAACCCCGCGGCGTGGCTGAGGAGCGGCGGCCGTCTTCCCGCACCGGGCCACCCCGCATGGAGCCCACAGTCCTGGCAGGACGCGCGCTGCAGGCCTCGGATGACACCCCCCACCCCAGGGCCAGCCTGTAGGGGGCTGACACAGCTGCCCGCGGCCCCACCTTGCCGACCCAAGTGGACCCTCTCCCTCTCACCGCACCTCTTCCACGGGGCCCTGCAGGCCCTGAGACAGGAGAAGCCCCGGTCTCTGCACCTCCACCCCTGCAAGGGCCTGACCCGACCCGGACGGGAGGGCGGGCAGAGACTCCAGCCCCCCCAAGTACACGACCTCGCCCCACAGGCACGTGCTCTGACAGAGCTCGCCAGGGCTGGGCAGTGTGCACACACGTGTGTGCGCGTGCATGCAGCCACGAGCATGGGTGCACACACTCACACAGCCATCAGTAAACACGTGCCCCCTGTGTGCACACAGACGTGCAAACACGCCTGCAGCTGTTCAAACACGGGTCCACACACACCACATACACACGCGTGCGTGCAAACTCACACCCTTGAGGTGGTAAGGCCGGTAAGCCGCAGCGGGGTTTGAGCCCAGACCCCCGGGGCCCCCAGGAGGCCCCCAGCACCCTGCACACTCACCCCTGCCCTCCTGCCCTACGAATGCAGACGCGCTGACCTGTCGTGTGAGCGGCTCCCAGGCCCGGGAGGAATGTCCTATCTCTAGCGCGTGCGGGAGAAGAAAAGGCGAGAAGCAGTAAAACCCTCGAGCTTGTCCACACATTCTCTAGGCAGTGCCAGGCCGCTGGCGCGGCCGACCTGCTCTTACTCGCAGGCATGTGTGGGACGTAGCCGGCCCGGGGACAGAAGCCACTGTGCTCTCAGACCCAGACTCCCCGAGGAGGAGCGCGTATCAGAACAAGAGCTCTGCCACCTGCTTCCTGCATCCAGGAAGGTCCTCGCGCTCCTCCAAATGACAAGAATCCTCTCACAAAAAGCAAACAACCCCCCTACCCTTGGCTGAAGGAGATGACTGGAAATGCACCAGACACACTTAGATCCCGTCCCCCTCAATTTGAAGAGCTTCTTGCAGAGGCCCCCCGGGAGCCGGGAGCTGATGTGATGCCCCTTCCTCCTCCCCTCGCACTAATGAGACGTGTGCGAGAACACATCTGTCCTCTAGACACACTCAAGGAACAGGAGAACCGGAGCACCTACAGCAGGCAGGTAATTCTTATTAATTTTAACGAGGATCTCACACAGTCCTCTGAAGTGGAGAGGGGGCAGAATTCAGCCTCCCCAGCGATTTTTAACGAAGAGCCTGTCACTGACGTAGGGTCACCCCCACCTCTGCGTGCCGGGACAGTCCCCAGATTCTAAGACGAGTGGCACAGGGGCCTCCCTGATCTTGTCTGAGCAGCATGTCTGGGGACGAGGAGCCTTGAAACCTGAGTTGACGCAGGCAACTGCTAGCAGGGCCATGCCCTGAGGACCCCAGGGCAAGTGTCCGTCAGGCCTCAATCCAGGGGCTGTTGGTGAATCTAGGCAAGAGTAAGCTGGAGAACCACGGCTGCTAGGGGCTGTGTCTCCCTCCGGCCCCGGTGTGAGGACCCAGCCACCTGAGCTGCTCGCCCCACCACACCCAGGACCTCACAGCATGGGTTTCATTGAAATAACCTCATCTTATACATGCAGATATTGTTTTTTTCTTGTCCGAAATTTTCTACATTAGCTGAAATGTATTATGTTGTCTTTTAAACAGAGCATGAGAAAAAGAAGAAAGAATGGGGGAAGGGGAGGGAGAGCAATGAGCTGCCGAGAAAAAGAGAAGCGCCTGCTGGGAGCCCACTGGGGGCCAGGAGGAAGCACTGCCCACCACACCCCAGCCCATCACCCAGCCAGAGCCCCTGAGACCCGCAGCAGCACACCCGCAGCAGCACGCAGCACGGGCTGGTTGGGCAAGCAGTGGGCAGGAGCTCGCTGCATCCCGAGGGTCCCTCCCCTACTTCCTGCAGCAGGAGGAGCTCTCTCCACTGATATGAGCACCAGGCCCCACTTTAGCAACTCCTGCTGCCTCTTCACTGGCCCCAGAAGCGAAGGGACCACAGACCATCCAGTCCAAGACTTCCCGAAAGGGAGGGAGCCCTGCTCTGGGACATTTATGGAGAATGGCTTACGGACATCCAAGGAAGGGACTCTTCCCACTCAGAAGGAATCACGTACAGAATGTGCCAGAAGGACAGGAGGCTCAGAGGTGTGGCCAAAACTCACACAACTCAAGGCCATGGAGCCTCAGATGAAAAATGCAGGTTAAAAGAAGTTGAAGACAAGACTCTACATATGATCATTTTTGCAGATGTTGGACAAGATGCTTCTCTGGGCCCCACGATGCCGTGTCCCAGCGGGGGCACCTCCAGAAGGGAGCAGGATAACCCACTGCCTGTGGCCCACAGGGGCCCGGCGCCCTGGCTGGCCGAGTCAGAGCCGGTGTTGAGGCACCTGGGTGTCTGCCGAGCACAGCCTCCCCTTCCCAGTGAGGCCGCAGCCCCTACAAGCCTGTCTTCTGAAGCACGGTCCGTGCCCTACTGAGCCCTTGGGAGCTCGTCCAGCCGCAGATGCCTGAGCAGGGTCAGGGACCTGGGTTCAGGATCCCCCCAGCTGTGGCCACCCGCCTGCCCCAGGTCCCCCGCATAGACGGGCATGCCTCCCAGGAGCGCTACTCAGCATCCCTGCGGCAGTTAGGGCGGGCAAAGTCCCGCGTCCCGAAGGTCCTCGATGGGACACGGAGCCTGCAGGGAGCCGCGAGGTGGCACATGGGGGCGCGGCTGTCACAAGACGACGAACCAGAGCCTGTGAACCGAGAGCCCCAGGCCGGTCAGCGATTCCGGACACAAGCAGTCCCAAAATACCTGAAGGGACTTCCTCGCACTTTGTAATACACTAGCAAAATCACAAACAGGAGCTATTAGCCTTCCAACCATTTCATGAAGAATATCACTGGTAGAAATAACCATCCCAAAATAAAACTGACACTGGCCGAAACCACGCAGGGAAAAACCCTTCAGGAACTAAAAATCGAGGGGGAGAGTCTCTCTGTACCAGAACCACTCCTTCCAATCAGGCGACCCGACCCAGCACCAACGGTCGCAGGAGAAAGCTCAGCACGTCGGGAGCGATAATCAGCAAAATGTGATACAGACCTGAAAAATAATAAATTCTAGAGGCGCTGGTGGCTCAGTCGGGTCAGTGTCTGCCTTCAGCTCAGGTCGTGATCTCAGGGTCCTGGGATCGATCCCCACAAGGGGCTCTCTGCTCCGGGGAGATAGCTTCTCCCTCTCCTTCTGCCTGCTGTTCCCCCTGCTTGTGCGCTCTCTCTCTCAAATAAATACATAAAATCTTTGTTTAAAAAAGCTTTAAAAAATTAATAAATGCTAAAAACCTCTCAAGGAACCCAGTAATATTTACATAGAAAAAATGATTCCAGTGAAAATAATTTCTGAAAAATGAAAAAATGTCAAGGGTCCATTTGCCCACGCGCTGAAACCAGGAAAGTCCCACCCGCCCCCCCAGGCGTCAAGACTGGACATCAGGAACAGAGCCCCTGAGCAGTGACCATTATCGCTAAGGGGCTGAGCTGGAAAGCTGGTGGGGGCGGGGGCGGGGAGAGCAGG
>PITA01029663.1:0-17579 GCA_004023965.1 Spilogale gracilis | reverse complement strand
TGTAGGTTTTTTTTTTTTTAATTGTCTTTATGTTGTTGTTCCCTTTCCTGTTATTTTTGGAACAGGTTTTTTTTTCTTCCCCTCCCCCCTTTTCCTTTTCTTTCTTTCCTTTTTTCCCAGGATTTTTTCAGTGAACAATCAAAATTTACCAAGGTAAAGCTCCAAGCCCTCCCCACTGCCAACATGGAGGAACTCTGCCGAGGAGTGACCTTTGGGAAAGAACAACCAGAATGCAACAGAAGACTACACAGCATACAGAAACCCCTCCTGAAGCACCAGGTCCTGAACACTGTAAGACCTCTTCCTAATGTAATGTTATCCTAAGGTACAGGAAGCATAATAACCTTTCAAAACATGTAAAAGATGGAAACTTAACCAAGATGACAAGATGGAGGAATTCTCCCAAAAGAAAGGTCAGAAAGATATCAGCCAGGGACTTGCTCAAAGAAGATATAAGCAATATATCTGAACAAGAATTTAGATCAATGGTTCTAAGACTACTAGCTGGACTTGAAAATAACATAGAAGACACCAGAGAAACCTTGATGGAGAAGTAAAAATCTAAAAACTAGTCAGGCTGAAATAAAAAAGTACTAAAGCAGAGATCAAACAGACTGGATATAATCACTATGAGAACTGAAGAGGCAGAGGAGAGCATCGGTGATGTAGAAGATAAAATTATGGAAAATAATGAAACTGAAAAGAAGGGGGAAAGAAAACTATTAGACCACAACAGTACTCTTAGGGTACTCAGCAATTCCACGAACTAAAATAATATCCATAGCATAGGAGTACCAGAAGAAGTACAGTGGGGAAAAAACTGGGGGCAGAAAGTTTATCTGAATAAATTATACCTGAGAACTTCCCTAATCTGGCAAAAGAAACAGGCATTCAAGCCCAGGTACAGAGACCTCCCCTCAAAATAAATAAGAACAGGTCAACACAATTGACATAACATAGTGAAAGATGCAAAATACAAAGATAAAGAGAGAATTCTGAAAGCAGTGTGGGAGAAAATATCCTTACTCTCTAAGGGGAGACACATAAAGCTAGCAGCAGACCTGTCCACAGAGACCTGGGAGACCAGAAAGGATAGGCATGATATATTCAACATGCTAAATTTAAAAAAAATAAGCAGCCAAAAATACTTTATTCAGCAAGATTACCTTTCAGAATAGGAGAAATAAAGAGTTTCTAAAACAAAAACTGAAGGATATTATGACCACTAAACCAGTCCTTCAAGAAATATTAAAAGGGAGTGTTTGAGGAGAAAGAGAGACCCACAATAACAATGACTAGAAAGAAATAATCTATGAAAAAGCAACTTTATAGGTTATACAGTGGCATCTCACTCATATCTTTCAATAATTATTGATTGAAAATGGATTAGTGCTCCAATCAAAAAACATAGGATAACAGAATGGATTAAAAAAGATAAAAAAGGACCCACTGATATGCTGCTTACAAGAAAAGTACCTGGGGCATATGGGAAGTTTTATTCACTAATCTGAGAGCATATCCTGGAGGGATAGAGATCCCTGGGAGACTCTCCAGGAGCAAAAGAGGTGACAAGCACCATTTCTCTCCCCTCCTCTGCAGCATAAACACTGGTCACCGGTGGGAGCCAGTGCAGAGTCAACATTCACCAAGTAACTTGCTTACGTGGTGCCCACACTGACCATCCTTCCATCTTCAGCAGATGGTTGCCTCAGTCCTGGCACTGCAACTGCCCTTTCCCAGGCTACTGCTGCAAACCCTGTCAACACTGCATCTCTGAATCTTTGCACCTTTCAGGGCCTCAGTCCTAGGGGTGCTGGTGGGCTCAGTACCATTGATGACTTGCACAGACCTTGCTAAAACCCTCCCTCACCAACCCGATCCCAATGATGGCAACATGTCCCCTCTCACTAGCATGCAAACTTTCCAGGAATTCTATGTCCCCTTCCTCCAATATGTTCTTGGCTAGAGCCCATTCACATCAGGCACAAGCCTGGCAGAGTGCAAGCAGCCTTGACAGGAGCCAGCACCACTCCAAAGTGCCCTGGGATGAGCAGAAGATAACTACACATCAGTCAGACTGCAGCCTTAGCAGTGGCCTGGAGGAAGACAGTTGGACTGATTGCAGCTCCACCCACTAACCAAAGCTTCTCAGGGACAATGAAGAGAAGCACCATGTGGTTTGGTGCTCTGAATCTCTGGAAAACACCTGGTCTGACTATACTCAGCCCAAGGCAGCCCCAGATTGATCCACTAATACCATGGGGACACAACACTGCCCACAAGAGGCAGAGAGCCACTAAGATGATTGGAATGAATGGAAAAGTGGCTAATATACAGGAGCAAGGCACACAGAGCACACATAGGAGATACCCCTCAAGTGCCAGTTTCTGGCGATGCCCCAGAGCAAAACCACAGTAAGAGATCAAAGTGAAATGGAGATAAGCAATATACCTGATATAGAATTCCAAGTTATGATCATAGAGATCTTCACTGGACTTGAGAAAAGAGTGGAGAACCTCAGTGAGATTCTTAACAAAAAGATTAAAAGGAAACAGAGATGAAGAACACAATAAATGAAATTTAAACACATGAGATGGAATAGATAGATAAGATGAAGCACAACAACAAATCGGCAACTTAAAGGACAGATGAATGGAAATCAAGCTGAGCAGGTGGGAGAAAAAATATGCAAAATGATAACAGACTTAGGGAACTCAGTGACTTCATCACTTGTAGTCACACTTGCAGTATAGGAAACTCAGAAGGAGAAGACAGGAAAGATGACAGAAAATTTATTTGACAAAATAACAGTTGAAATCCTGGAACTCCTAAATCTGGGACAGGAAACAGAAATCTAGGACCAAGTGGCACAGAGATGCCCCAACAAAATCAACCCAAGCAGGTCCACACCAAGACACATACTAAATAAAATTACAAAAGAGTAGTGATAAAGAAAGAATTTTAAAAGCAGCAAGAGAGGGAGGAGCAAGATGGCAGAGGAGTAGGAGACCTGCATATCACCAGGTCCCAGGAGTTCAGTCGGATAGTTATCAAACCAGTCAGAACACCTACAAACTGAACAGGAGATCAAAGAGAAGAAGAACATCAATTCTAGAAACAGAAAAGTGACCACTTTCTGGAAGGTGGGATGTGTGGAGAAGTGAATCTAAGGCGACATTTGGGAAGACAGACTGTTGGGGGATGGGCCGACTCCCGGTCAGCAGTAGAACAGCAGAGCACCACATAGGAACTTTTAGAAGTCTGCTTAGAAGTCACTCCAGAGGCTAAGGGAGGGGGGTAGAACCCTCACTGGGACTGTGTGGTCTCAGGACCCGTGGGGTCACAGAAGGACCTGGGGTGGCTGAGTGCAGAAGAGCTCCCGGGAATCAGCGGGGAAACTGGGATGGAGCTGAGGAGCAGACTCTCAGCTCAGGCTTACCTTAAACCAGGATCCGAGGTAGAGTCAGATCAATGCTCTTCAAGAAGGGACCTCACAAATGGTAGATCTGGGGAGAACCCCTCCTTCCTCCACCAGGAGGAGCAGCACAGGATCCTACTGCAGGAATCTGCTGGGTTTGGAGACTCCAAATGAGGCTGAGCGCCAGAGATAGAAATGCTTACTCACAGGCAGGGTGAGCATGGTTGGCACCTGGAGACTGGGGAGACAGGAAGAATTGCCTGCTGTTCTCTGGCGGCACACTGAGGGTTAGGTCCCTGGGCTCTCAGCTCCTCTGGGCTGGAGACTGAGAGGCCACCATCTTCATTCCCCTCCTCTGAAGCTGTACAGAAAGCGATCAGTGAACAAAAACTTTGGAGAGCAAACTGAGCAGACTGCTTAGCCTGGCCCCTGGCAAGGTTGGGGCAGTTCCACCTCGCAAAGACATTTGAGAATCAATACAATAGGCCCCTCTGCCAAAAGATCAATGAGAACATCCAGCCAAGACCAAGTTCACCTATTGATGAGAACTGCAGAACTTAAGGGAAATGCACCAAGTAGAATTCATGGCTTTTTTCCCCATGATTCTTTAGTCTTTCAAAGTTAAATTTCTATTTTTTTCTTATTCTATTTTTTAAATTTTTCTTTTCTATTTTAACATTTTTGACTATTTTATCTTAATAATACCTTTTTTTTAAAAAATAATTTTCATTGTTTTAGTCATTTCCCATCCCTTCGTTGTACTTAAGCTTATTTTTTTATACATATAGGTTTTTATTTCTTTAAAATTTTGAGATACAGTTCCTTCTAATAAAAATATACCCTAAATCTAGTGCATGGCTTTGTTCTAGTCTCCAGCCTCATCACATTCTTTCCTCTATTATTTTTTCTTCTTTCAACCAAATTATTATCAATTTTTTAGAATCATTTTTACTTTTCATCTTTACAATCATATTCCACCTTTCATCGTATATACCCTTATTTTTTTACATATATAAGTTTTTCTTTCTTAAAAATTTTGGGAGATAGTTTCTTCTAACAGAGTCTTATATATACATATATATGCATATATATGCTCTTATATATACATATATATGTATATATATGCTCTTATATATACATATATATATGCATATATATATATATAAGAGAGAGAGATTTTTTTTCCTTTCTTCTCCCCCAGCTTTGGGTCTCTTCTAATTTGGTCAGTATATATTTTTCTGGGGTCATTGCTACCCTTTAGATGAATAGAATTCATCTATTCTTATTTGTATAAAATGACAAGGTGGGAAAACTCACCCCCCCAAAAAAAGAACAAGAGTCAATACTGACAGCTAAGGACCTAATCAATAGGGACATTAGCAATATGTCAAAACTAGAGTTCAGAATGATGATTATCAAGGTGTTAGCTAAGCTCAAAAAAGCATGGAAAGTACTAGAGAATCCCACTCTGAGAAATAAAATCATTTTCTGGAGAAATAAAAAACTAAAATCTAACCAAGTTGAAGTCAAAAAAGCTATTAATGAGGTGCAATAAAAAATGGAAGCTCTTACTGCTAGGATAAATGAGGCAGAAGAGAGAATTAGTGATAATGAAACAAAATGATGGAGAATAAAGAAGTTGAGAAAAAGAGAGACAAACAACTACTGGACCATGAGGGGAGAATTCAAGAGATAAGTGATACCCTATGTTGAAACTATATTAGAACAATCGGGATCTCAGAAGAAGAAGAAAGAGAGAGGAGGGAAGAAGGTATATTTGAGCAAAGAATTTCCATAATTTGGTGAAGGAAACAAGCATCAAAATCCAGGAGGCACAGAGAACTCCCCTCAAAATCAGTAAAAATAGGTCCACACCCATCATCTAATAGTAAAATTTACAAGTCTCAGTGACAAAGAGAAAATCCTGAAAGTGGCTCTGGAGAATAGGTCTGTAACATACAATGGCAGAAATATTAGATTTGCAGCAGACCTATCCACAGAGACCTGTCAGGCCAGAAAGGACTGGCATAGTATATTCAGAGCAATAAATGAGAAAAATATGCAGCCAAGGATACTATATCCAGGTAGGCTGTCATTGAAAATCGAAGGAGAGATAAAAACTTCCAGGTCAAACAAAAACTAAAAGAATTTGCAAATACCAAACCAATCCTATAGGAAATATTGAAAGCACTCTAAGCAAAGAGTAAGCCTAAAAGTAACAGACCAGAAAGGAACAGAGACAATATTCATTAACAGTTACCTTACAGGCAATACAATGGCACTAAATTCATATCTTTCAATAGTTACCCTGAAAGTGAATGGGCTAAGTGTCCAAATCAAAAGACACAGGGTATCAGAATGGATTAAAAAAACAAGACCCACTGACAAGCTGTATTCAAGAAACTCTTTTTAGACCCAAATACAACTCCAGATTTAAAGTGAGGGTGGTAAAAAACAATTTATCATACTAATGGATATCAAAAGAAATCTCGAGTGGCAATCCTTATACCATACAAATTAGATTTTTAAGCCAATGACTATAATAAGAGATGAGGAAGGACACTACATCATACTCAAGGGTCTAACAAAGAAGATCTAACAATTTTAACTATCTATGCCCCTAATATGGGAGCAACCAAAATATAGCCCAATTAATAACTAAATCAAAGAAACACATCAACAATAATAAAATAATAGTAGGGTACCTTAATACCCCCTCATTGAAATGGAGAGATCATCTAAGCAAAAGATCAAGATCAACAAGGAAATAAAGGCTTTAAATGAAACACTGGACCAGATGGACATCACAGATATACTCAGAATATTCCATCCTAAAACAACAGAGTACACATTCTCCTCTAGTGCACATGGAACATTCTCCAGAATAGTTCACATCCTAGGTCACAACTCAGGTCTTAACTGGTACCAAAAGATTGGGATCATTCCCTGCATATTTTCAGACCATAATGCTTTTAAACTAGAACTCAATCACAAGAAGAAAGTTGGAAAGAACTCAAATACATGGAGGCTAAAGGGTATCCTACTAAAGAATGAATGGGTAATCAGGAAATTAAAGAAGAACTAAAAAAATTTATTGAGACAGATGAAAATGAAAACACAACTCTTTAAAATCTTTGGGACACAGCAAAGGTGGTCCTGACAGGAAAGTATATAGCAATAGAAGCCTTTCTCAAGAAACAAGAAAGGTCTCAAGTATACAACCTAACGCTACACCTAAAGGGGCTGGAGAAAGAACAGAAAAGAAAGCCTAAACCCAGCAGGAGAAGAGAAATAATAAAGATCAGAGCAGAAATTAATGAAATAGAAATGAAAAGAACAGTACAACAAATCAATGAAACTAGGAGCTGGTTCTTTGAAAGAATTAATAAGACTGATAAACCCCTGGCCAGACTTATCACAAAGAAAAGAGAAAGAACTCAAATTAATAAAATCATGAATGAAAGAGGAGAGATCACAACCAACACCAAAGAAATACAATTATAAGAACATATTATGAGGAACTATACACTGGCAAATTAGACAATCTGGAAGAAATGGATGCATTCCTAGAGACGTATAAACTACAAAAACTGAACCAGGAAGAAATAGATAACCTGAACAAACCCATAACCTATTAAGTAGATCGAAGTAGTCATCAAAAATCTCCCAACAAACAAGAAGAGCCCAGGGACAGAAGGCTTCCCAGGGGAATTATACCAAACATTTAAAGAAGAATTAATATCTATTCTCCTCAAACTGTTCCAAAAAACAGAAATTGAAGAAAAACCTCCTAACTCATTTTATGAGTCTAGCATTACCTTGATCCCGAAACCAGATCTCATCAAAAAGAATTACAGACCAATATCCTTGATGAGTGCAGATGCAAAAATTCTCACCAAAATACTAGCCAATAGGATCCAACAGTACATTAAAAGGATTATTCAAGGTGGCTGAGGGGATGGGTGATTTGGGTGATGGGAATTAAAGAGTACACTTACAATGAGCACTGAAAGATGTATAGAATTGTTGAATCACTATACTGTACACCTGAAACTAATATAACACTGTATGTTAACTATACTGGAATTAAAATTAAAAACTTAACTAAAAGTCCAAAAAAAAAAAAGGATTATTCACCATAACCAATTGAAATTTATTCCTGGACTGCTAGGTTGATTCAACATCTCCAAATCAATCGATGTGATACTGCACATTAATAAAAGAAAGAACAAGAACCATGTGATCCTCTCAATAGATGCTGAAAAAGCATTTGACAAAGTACAGCATCCCTCTTGAGCAAAACTCTTCACAGTGTAGGGATAAAGGGTACTTATCTCAATATGATAAAAGCCATCTATGAAAAACCCACAGGATATATCATTCTCAATCGGGAAAACTGAGAGCTTCCCACTAAGGTCAGAAACATGGCCAGGCTGTCCACTATTACCACTGCTATTCAACATAGTACTAGAACTAGACTCTGCCATAAGACAACAAAAAGAAAGAAAAGCCATCTGAATCAGCAAAGAAGAAGTCAAACTCTCACTCTTTGCAGATGATATTATACTTTATGTGTAAAACCCCAAAACTGCTGGAACTCATACAGGAATTCAGTAAAGTGTCAGTATATAAAATCAATGCACATAAATCAGTTGCATTTCTATACACCAACAGCAAGAGAGAAAAAAGAGAAATTAAGGAGTTGATCCCATTTACAATTGCACCCAAAACCATAAGATACCTAGGAATGAACCTAACTCAAGAGGCAAAGAATCTGTACTCAGAAAACTATAAAGTACTCATTAAAGAAATTGAGGAAGACACAAAGAAATGGAAAAACATTCCATGCTCATGGATTGCAAGAACAAATATTGTGAAAATGTCTATGCTACCTAAAGCAATCTACACATTTAATGCAATCCCCATCAAAATACCATCTTTTTAAAGAAATGGAACAAACAATCCTAAAAGTTATATGGAACAAGAAAAGACCCTGAATAGTCAGAGGAATATTGAAAAAGAAAACCAAAGTTGGTGGAATCATGATTCCAGACTTCAAACTCTATTACAAAGCTTTAATCAAGACAGTATGATACTGGCACAAAAACAGACACATAGATCAATGGAACAGAATAAAGATCCCAGAAGTGGACCCTCAACTCTATGACCAACTCATGTTTGACAAAGCAGGAAAGAATGTCCAATGGAAAAAAGACAGTCTTTCCAACAAATGGTGTTGAGAAAATTGGACAGCCACATGCAGAAAGATGAAACTGGACCATTTCCTTATACCACACATAAAAATAGACTCAACATGTATGAAAGACCTCAATGTGAGAGAGGAATCAATCAAAACAAGATGGGATCAGGGAGGGAGACAAACCATAAGAGACTCAAACTCAGGAAACAAACTGAGGGCTGCTGGGGTTGGTTGGGAGGGATAGGGTGCCTGGGTGATGTACATTGGAGAGGGTATGTGTTATGGTGAGGGCTGTGAATTGTGAAAGACTGATTATTCACAGATCTGTACCCCTGAAACAAATAATACATTATATATTAATTTAAAAAAAATCCTTGAGGAGAACACCAGCAATAACTTCTTCAACCTAAGCTGCAGCAATTTCTTCCTAGACACATCACCAAAGCAAGGAAAGCAAGGGAAAAAGTGAACTATTAGGATTTCATCAAGATAAAATCTTTTGCACAGCAAAGGAAACAGTCAACAAAACCAAAAGACAATGGACAGAATGGGAGAAGATATTTGCAAATGACATATTAGATAAAGGGCTGGTATCCAAAATCTGTAAAGAACTTTTCAAACTCAACACCCAAAGAACAAATAATCCAATCAAGAAATGGGCAGAAGACATGAATAGACATTTCTGAAAAAAAGACATCCAAATGGTCAACAGACATGGAAAAAAATGCTCAACATCCCTCAGAATCAGGGAAGTAGAAATCAAAACTATAGTGAGATATCACCTCACACCAGTTAGAATAGCTAAAATTAACCAGTCAGAAAATGACAGATGTTGGCAAGGATGTGGGGAAAGGGGAACCCTTGTAAACTGCTGGTGGGAACGCAAGCTGGTGTAACCACTCTGGAAAATGGTATGGAGATTCCTCAAAAAGTTGATAATAGAAGCCCTACTATGACTCAGCAATTCACTACTGGGTATTTTCCCTAAAGATACAAATGTTGGGCTCCTAAGGGGCACATGCTCCCAAACGTTTATAGCAGCGATGTCCACAATAGCAAAACTATGGAAAGAACCTAGATGTCCATCAACAGATGAATGGATAAAGAATATGTGGTATATATATATATATATATATATATATATATATATATATATATATACACACACACATAATGGGATACCATGCAGCTATTACAAAGAATGAAATCCTGCCATTTGCAACAATGTGGATGGAACTGGAGGCTATTTTGCTGAGTGAAATAAGCCAATCAGAGAAAGGCAATTATCATATAATCTCTCTGATATGAAGAATTTGAGAGGCAGGGTGGGAGATTTTGGGGTAGGGAGGGAAAAAAATGAAACAAGATGGGACCAGGGAGGGAGACAAACCATAAAAGACTCTTAATCTCAGGAAACAAACTGAGAGTTGCTGGAGTATAGGGTGGGAGGGATAGAGTGGCTGGCTTATGGAATAAATAAATAAATAAATAAATAAATAAATAAATAAATAAATATTAAAAAAATAAGTTAGTAAAAAAAAAACCATCAAGAGAAAAGAAGGCAGCTACATACAAAAGGACTCTTAAAAGGTTATCAGCTGATCTTTCAGCAGTAATTTTGTAGGCCAGAAATGGCATGATATATTCAAAGTGCTAAAAGAAAACCTGCAGCCAACAATATTCTAGCCATCAAGGCTAACATTAAGAATAGAGAAAGAGATAAACAATTTCTTAGGTTAAAGAAAAAAAGTTAAGGGATGTCATGACAACTAAATCAACCCTACAAGAAATGTTAAAGGGGACTCTTTGAGTGAAAAGGAAAGTCCATAAGTAAGAGGAAAATGGTAGAAAGTACAAAAGCAAAAAAAAAATAAGTGCATCTGTAAAATTCAGTCAAGGGACTCACAGAAGACATAAGGTTGACACCCTATACTTAAAATCTGGGAGGGAAAGGAGTAAAAAATGAGTTCAAACTTAAGTAACCATCAACTTAATACAGACTGCTATATGCAGAAGATGTCATATGCAAACGTAATGGTAACCATAAAACAAAAGCCAGTAGTAAATATGCAAAAAAATACAGAGGAAGGAATCCAAGCATGTAACTAAAGAAAGCCAGCAGACCATGAGAGAAGAGAATAAGAGAAGAAAGGAACAGAGAAGAACTACAAAAATAACCACTAGCAAGTAACAAAATGACAATAAGTGCATACCTATCAATAATTACTTTAAATATAAATGGACTAAATTCCCCAATCAAAAACATGCAGTAATGGAATGGATAAAAAGCATGTTCCATCTATATATTGCCCTTAGGAGACTCATTTCAGACCTAAAGACCCATACATATTTAAAGAGAGGGGATGGGGAAATAGTACCATGAAGATGGATGTGAAAAGAAATCTGGGGTAGTAATATTTATATCAGACAAAATACACTTTTTAAAAAGACTATAATAGGAGACAAAGGACACTATGTAATTCTAAAGGGAACAATCCCACAAGAATCAATAACAATAGTAAATATTTATGCACCCAGTATAAGAGCACACAATACATAAAATATTTAGTAAGAAACATAAAGGAACTAATCAATAGTAATACAACAATAACAGTCGGGGACTTTCACAACCTATTTACATCAATGGATACATCAGTGACAGAAAATCACAAAGAAACATTAGCTTTGATGACCTGTTGTACCAAGTACTACCCAAATCACCAGGTGATTTTAACAGGTGTATTCAGAACATTCCAAGCTAAAACAGCAAAATACACATTTTTGTCAAGAGCACATTGAATATTCTCCAGAATAGACCACATATTTGGCAAGAAAAATAGTATCAACATATTCAAAATAATGGAACTCATACCATGCATCTTTTTTTTACCACAATGCTATGAAACTGGATAGAAATCAACCACAAGAAAAAAAACCTAGAAAGAACATAAATATATGGAGGTTAAATAACATGCTATTAAACAATAAATGGGACAATTGAGATATAAAACAGGAAACCAAAAAATACAAGAAAGCAAATGCAAATGAAAACACTATGGTTCAAATTTTAAGATGTGGCAAAAATAGTTCAAAGACTGAAAGTTAGATTAACACAGATCTACCTCAGAATTAAGAAAACCTCAAACCACCTAACATTCCATGAGGAAACCAGAAAGGGAAGAATAAATAAAACACAAACTCTGTGGAAGGAAGGAAATAATAAAGATTAGAGCAGAAATAAAATAGAAATAAATAAATAAATAGAAAGAGGAAAGAAAGTGATAAAGAAAGAAGAAAAGAAAAAGAAGAAAAAAGAAAAGAAAAGAAAAGAAAAGAAGAAAGAAAGAAAGAAAGAAAGAAAGAAAGAAAGAAAGAAAGAAAGATGGAAGGAAGGTAGGGAGGGAGGGAGAAAAAGAGGAAAAGGAAAGGAAAGAGGGGAGAGGAAAGGCAAGGAGGAAGAAAGGAGGGACGGAGGAAAAGAGGGAGGATAAAAGAAGGAAGAAAGGAAAGAAGAAAGAGGAAAGAAAGAAATAAAACAAAAAAAAAGAGAAAGAGAGAAAGAAAGAAACAAGGAGCTGTTTTTTGAGATCGATAAAATTGAAAAAAAAAACAAAAAAAAACAACTTTAGCCAAGCTAATCATAAAAAAAGAGGACTCAAGTAAACAAAATCACGAATGAAAGAGGAGAAATTACAACTGACACCACAGAAATACAAAGAATTATAAAGGAATATTTTGAAAAATTATATGTCAAAAAACTGGGCAACCTACAATAATTGAATAAATTCCTAGAAACATGTAAACTATGAAAACTGAAACAGGAAGAACTAGAAAATTTGAGCAGACAAATTAGAAGTAACAACATTGAATCAATAATAATAATAATAATAATAATAATAATAATAATAAAAAAATCCCAACAAACAAAAAGTCCAGGACCAGATGGTTTCACAGGTGAATCCAGAAAATATTTAAAAAAGAGTTAGGACCTATTCATCTCAAACTTTTCCAAGAAACAGAAGAGGAAAGAAAGCTTTCACATTCAGTCTATGAGGCCAGTATTATGCTGATAGCAATGCCAGATAAAGACACTATGAAAAAGAAAACTTCTTTGTTCATCTTTGGTGAACATAGATGCAAAAATACTCAACACAATATTAGCAAATCAAATCCAAAAATATAACAATTATTCAGAATGATTAACTGGGATTTATACCTGAAATACAAGGATGATTAAATATTTGCAAGTCAATTAAGCATCATACATCACATCAACAAGGGAAATAATAAAAATTAAAAGATCATTTCAATAGATGCAGAAAAAGCATTTGACAATGTATAGTATCCATTCATGATAAAACTCTCAAAAAAATAGATGTAAAAGGAACATACCTCAACAAAATATACACCTTATGCAAAAACCCACAGCTAATATCATACTCTATGGGGAAAAACTGAGAGCTATTCCCCTAAAGTCAGGATGATGTCAAGAATATTCAGTGTCAAAACTTTTATTCTATATAGTACTAGATGCCGTAGCTACAGCAATCAGATAAGAAAAAGGAATAAATTCATGTATATTGGTAAAGAAGAAGTGAAACTCACCACTTGGCAATGACATAATAGTACATAGAGAAAACCCTTAAAACTCCACCAAAAAATGACTGGAACTGATAAATAAATTCACTAAGATCATAGGATACAAAATCAATGTACAGAAATGTATTTCTATACATCAACAATGAGACAACAGAAGGAGAAACTAAGAAAACAATCCCATTTACAACTACACTGAAAATAATAAAATACCTACCTAGGAAGAAACTCTACCAAGGAGGTGAAAGATCTACTCTGAAAACTATAAAGCACTGATGAAAGGAATTGAAGATGACACAATCAATGGCAAGATAGTCCATGCTCATGGATTGGAAGAACAAATATTATTAAAATTTCTTGTACAAAGAAATCTAAACTTCTTATGTAGTCTCTGTGAAAATAATAGCAGCATTTTTCACAAACCAAAAAACTAAAAAACAAAACCCTAAAATTTGTATGGAACCACAAACAAAACAAAACAAACAAACAAAACCCCAAAAACCTAATAGCCAAAGCAAACTTGAAGAAAAACAAAACTGGAGTTATCACAGTTCCAGCCTTTAAGCTGTATTACAAAGCTGTAGTAATCAAAGCACTATTGTATTGGTAGTAGACACATGGATCAACAGAACAGAATAAAAATCCCCAAAATAAACGCATGATTCAATTATTCTTTCACAAATATGTAGTGGGAAAAGTCTTTGCAGGTTGGGAAAACTGGAAAGCTACATGCAAAAGAAGAAAATGAAACCACTTTCTTACACCAAAAAAAACACCCCAATAATAATAATGGATTTTCTTACCACAAACAAAAAAATTGATTTGAAACCTAAATGTGGCACCTAAAGCCATAAAAATTCTCGAAGAAAGCACAGGCAGTAATTTCTCTGACATTGGCTATAGCAATATTTTTCCTGAGGCACAGAAGCAAAAGCAAAAATAAACTGTTGGGACTTCATCAAAATAAAAAGCTTCTGCCCAGTGAAGGAAATAATCAGTAAAACTAAAAGACAATCTATCAAAGGATATAAGATATTTGCAAATGACATATCTGATAAAGAGTTAGTATCTAAAGGGTACACAGAATTTACCCAAATCAACACTGAAAAACAATCCAATTAACAAATGGGCAAAGACATGAACAGATATTTCTCCAGAGAAGACATCCAGATGGTCATCAGACACATGGAAAGATGTTCAACATCACTAATCAGTAAGGAAATGTAAATAAAACTAAAATGAGATATGATCTCACACCTGTCAAAATGTCTAAAATCAAAAACTAAAGAAACAATAAGTGCCCATGAGGATGTGGAGAAATAGGAACCCTCCTCGTACATTGTTGAGGGAAATGCAAACTGCGGCAGCCACTGATGAGTACTGTAGGGAGGTTTCTTAAAAACTTAAAAATAGAGCTACTATATGATCCATTAATTCCACTACTGGACATTTACCCAAAGAGTCTGAAAACAGTAATTTTTAAAAAAAATATGTTATTTTTTCATTGTCCCAATGTCCCAATCATTGTCCCAAGATTCATTGTTTATGCACCACACCTAGTGCTCCACGCAATATGTGCCTTCCTTAATACCTACCACCAGACTCACCTATTCTCCCACCCCCTCCCTTCCAAAACCTGTTTGTGAAAACAGTAATTTGAAAAAATATGTGCACCTCTGTTTTTGCAACATTATTTACAGTTGCCAAATACAGAGGCAGCTCAAGTGTGCATGGATAGACAAACGGATAAATAGACAAATGGATAAATAGACAAATGGATAAATAGACAAATGGATAAAGAAGATTTGAATGGATAAACAAGATGAAGATGAATGGACTAGGAAGATGATATGTAATATATATACCTGTGTGTGTATATGTGTATATATATATGTGTGTGTGTGTATATATATATATATATATATACAAGTATATGTGTGTATGTTTGTGTGTATATATATATATATGTGTGTGTGTGTGTATATATATATATATCCTATAAAAAAGAATGAAATCTAGCTATTTGAATCAACATGGATAGACCTAGAGTGTATTGTACTAAGCGAAAAAAGCCAGTCACGGTAGGACAAATACCATTTGACTTCACTCACATGTGGAATTTAATCAACAAAATCAGTGAACAAAGAAAAAAGAGAGAAAGGCATATTAAAAAAAAAATGGATCTTAACTTACAAGAACAAAGTAAGTGATTGTTACCAGAGGGGAGGTGGGTGAGGGGATGGCTGAAATAGGTGAAGGGGAGAAAGACCATACTTACCTTGAAGAGCACTGGGTAATGTATGGCATTGATGTATCACTGTATTATATACACCTGAAACTAATATAACATTATATGTAGACTACACTGGATTTAAATTTTTTAAAAAATATACTTTGAGTCAATTTAAAGAAGAAAACATAGAAAAAGGAAAAAGAAAAGGAAAAAGTGATTATTAACCAACATTAAGGAAAGATGAGAGTTTTCCAAATTAAACAAGACTTAAACACTATGGTAATTAAATAAACATGTAATTTTAAATTGTATTATTTTCTATAAGGAAATTTTTTAGGCATGGGTGATACTTAAACAGGATTGGAGAACTTCATTTTGATAATCTTTCATTGTTAATGTCCTGACACTAATGGTTATCATGTTTGCCTAGTAGAATATACTTTTTGTTATAAACACATACTACTACATTGAGGAGCAGACGGAGCATCAAATGATGCAGGAATAAAAGATATTCATTTGTTAGAGGGTTTTGTTATATTTTATATTGTTTCAAAATTAAAAAAATATCAAAATATTTAAGTGTTGCTATTGACCTCCACTTTGGGGCATAGGTCACAAGTTAGTGAAATCCTAACATTGACTGAGAAAGCAAGAGAGACGTTTCCTTTTGGAATAACCTTAACATGTAGAAATGATTGTACTGTTCCAGGGCACTGGAATATCTGAAAATCTTTTGGCATAAAGTATAGAGTTTAAAATATTTCTAGTTCTCTTTGAGGAGAGTAGCTGTTTTGTTTTGTAGTTAAAGAAATTCAGTTTTGTGCTAAAAGCAATGCACAGCAGTTTTTATTTCCTTCCTTTTTCTGTTTGTTTTCATTGTTGTTTTATGTTTTACATAACTGATGTTCCTGACATGAGTCTCCAGAGAGCATTTATTTTTCTTTTCTTTTTTTTTTTTTAAATTAATCCCTTGTGTGTCTTTTGAGAATAATGATAAAATTGTGCCTTTTGTTAGTGGACAATATGAAGTAAGAGTTCTTTGTTACAAAATTTGGTTTCCTTTCATATGAGGGATTTCCCAAAACACCTTTTCATTTAGAACATTACATTTTCATTTAGAATTTTTATGGAGACATTTGTCTTCATTTTAATATACAAGAAAGGAAGACAGAAAGTGAACCTTACCCAGCCTGTAAAGAGGATTCTAATTATTTGTAGTATCTGGATTCTGTCATTTTAATGAGTGTCAGTGGAAGTGAAAGTAATTAACAGATGCATATAATTGAGAATGCATATCTGTTTTTAGAATCAGTCTGCAGAAAAGCTTTGGAATTAACTTTTGTCTTAAATTATTGATTTTTTTATAATATTGAAAGAAAATATTCATCGTTTTTGATGCCTGTTTCTGCCATATTCCTATAAGGGGAAAATTATATGAATGTATCTGAGATATGGTAAGTCACTTACAGTTTGCAATAAATATCTAGATCATAAATGAAAGCATCCTCACAAGTAAAATTCAGGTAATCTACTGACTTCTGAACTGTCATTTACTTTTCTGTTTTTATATAGATGCAATAGTCAAAGTTTCATGATTAAATGCAACTGATATGAGAAGACTGATATATTTGAAACCAAAGAAAAATCAAATATAAGTGAAATGAAATAAAGAAACAATGGGGAAGTACTGCATGAGAACAAAATAATAATATATACCAGAATATTACAACCATAGAGAAAATATGTAACTGTGAATATTTCTATATATCACAAATTTGTAAGTGTTTTAATGAGCTATGAATTTTTGAAGAACATTGCATATAGACATTGGATTAATTTTCTAGATGTTACAAGAATTTTTTCAATAATTTTTAAGGTATACATAGAAAATACATTTAAAGTCAAGCTTATGTTCTCTCTATTTAGAACACTGAAACAGAATTCAGTGCACTTGGAAATGATCAGCTAAACCTTAAGTTATCTTTTAAGTTCCGATAGGAAAAAAGAAAAAAAACTAAGTAATATTGTTACTATAACTAAGGTTTAATTGGAATCATCCGTTAGAGTTACCTAGGTTGATCTTTGCTATAGTTTTAAGTATCACCTGTCTTATGAAATTAGATCAATTTTTT
>PITA01029662.1:0-17572 GCA_004023965.1 Spilogale gracilis | reverse complement strand
GGGCATGCGTTGCCTTTAGCTTTGCTGAAGAAAAGGTTTTCGTTCATTCATCACATATTTAATGAGTGTTGACTTTGTGCCAGGTACTGTTCTAGATGCTAAGGATATAGCAGTGAAGAAAATACACAAATTATTATCCTGTAGTACTTAACGTTCTGGTTATTCATGTAATGATTTGATGAACAGAGACAGTGCTTTTAAGAGCCCTGTATACTTTGTATGCACCTTGAGAAATATTCCTGAAGAGTTGCTCCCAAATAGTTTGTTTTATTTTTCCTTTTTGAGATCAGAAAACTTAGTTCTGCTCCTTGATCAAAAAGCAAAAAAACAAAACAGTGTTTCCTTGTGAGGCCTGGACACGAGCCACGGTCTGCTTGCCTTCCATCCTTCCAGAGGCAACGAGTCCACAAGCAGAAGGAGCAAACTAAGTTCATTCAGGCTGACTTATATAATTTCAAATATTTAGACAGGCCTTGAATGAATTCCCACAAAGGAATTTTCCTAGAAGTGCATCACTTTAAATTATACTTAAATGCACTAGGCAAGAAATTGTTAAATAGATAACAGACTTAAAAAAGAATTCTGGACCTATTACAGTTAAATGTGAACAGATATCCTTTGAAGAAGAGTGATTTTGTGTCTTCACTACAGCGGGGGAAAGCTTTGAAACAGAAATGGGGAAAATGAAACATCTGAGAGTCAAGGTTTTAAAATGTCTATTGAGGCCAGTCATCTTACTGGTTCTCAGCTGGAAAGGTAGTCCTGCTGCACTCCGATCTATGGAAGTTGATAGTCACATCCATAACGGAGAGGGCAGATTGTGCAGCAGGACAACCTTATTATAAAGGCAAGTTGAACAGTGCAACTTCTCTGTTGGTTCAGAACCCTTCTGGGAATTCCCAGGTATAATCTAAAAGAGGTCTCTCTCTACTTGGAGAGCAGGGAGAGACAGAAGGCAGGCCATTCCAGCTTGGGAAGTGGCAGTATTCATAAGGCGAGGGAACTTATATATGAGGCTTGTCTCAGGGGGCAGCAAAATTCACAGATTCCAGCTCCCACCTGTCAAATCTCAAAAGTTTATAAAGAGGCCCAACCTGAGCTCAGTCACATGTACCATGCGGGTTTCAACACCACATCACTGTCTCAAGGCTACGTCCTTGGAGCACCTTTTGGAGTGGAAGAGGCCAGGGGAACCCACATTCCCAGGCCAGGGTGAAGAGTCTCCAGGTGCCTGGGTCCAGATCATGAGGCAAACTTTAGTCATGTGTGTGTGATGATGTTCCCCAACACTGACACATCAGTCCGAGTGGCAAGGATGATGACAAGATTCTCTAGGAAGAAACGAAGGATCTCACTGCTGTTGCCGCCAAGTGCTTGGCTCCTTATGGTGGGGGAGGGTAAAGATGTTAGAAGTCTGGGTGGTGTGGGAATTTTTTCTGGAGAGAAAGTGTAAACTCAGTGCAACCAATATGGTGGCTTTGTGGCACGAGGGGCAGTTGAGCTAAGAATAATACAGCGAGAAAAAGACTGTGAAAAGTTTGAAGAGAGAAAAGAGCAAGAAAAAATAGTGACCGTGGTGCCACAGTGAATGCCTTGAACTCAGGAGTGTTATTTATCTTTGCGTTCTTGTGCAGTGCAGAGCAAAATGCTCAGTATTTGCAAAAATAAAGGCGAAGTGAATAGCAACAGCTAGAGATACAGCAAAAGGAGCAAGAGCTGAAACGAGCTGGGTTCTTAAGATGGCATGGCACTTTTGCAGCTGGATTTTTCGACATTAGAGTAAATGGCAAGCCTATTCAATGCAAGTGGGGAGGGGGAGGCACAAGTGCAGGAGGGCAGGAGGGAGGGGAGAGGCTGATGTGTGGATACAATCATAGGACAGAAATAAGTAAAAAAAAAAGTGACAAAAAAAAAAGTGACAGAGAGGGAAGTTGCATCATCTTATATCTAATTGATGAGAATTCAAATACATACATTCATTTAAAAAATAAAAAAGAACAGTGTGGAAATTTCAATCTTCCATTCAGCTCAAAGAGCAAAAGCTCTGAAGCGAGCCTGAGAGGGAAGCGCGATCTCTCTTCAGATCCATTTTTCGGTGTCAGCTATTGCCTCTCTTAGTGTGAGTATCTTGCCAACCTTGGAGCATTTGTACAGTTTAAAAATACAATTTTTTTTTCATAAAACATGGCTCCTACTTCATCTGGTACTCAAAGCTTAAAAAAGCCAAGTGTGTAGGGCCTGTCAAGAGAATGGCAGGATGATTTTCAATATGGCACCATCCTAATGACCTTTGTGGGTAATTTCGAATATGTGTGCTTTTGGTCTTCCCAACCTAATGCCCCCCCCCCCATTTATGATGCAGTTTGCCTGTGGTTCAGAGGTAAAACACTAACTTAATGTCTGTAGTTAGATTTCTCCTACCAAAAGATGATCTTCTCTGAGCTCCCAGAGAACCCTGATACATCATCTATATTTGTGTCTGTGTTTTAAAAAAGATTCTAGGCCCTTTGAGTTGGAGGCTGTATTTTATTTATCCTTCTCTTCCAGATATTTAGAACCGTTTGGGGCATATAACACACACTTAACGTATATTTGTTAAATGAATTAGTAAATAATGACTAAAACCAAAATGATAACTCTAATGAGTTTTTGTTTTGTTTTTTGAGGAAATTTTCATATTTAACTTACCCATGGTATGATTGATTTTTCCTGAACAAATCGTTTATTACTAAGATTTCAAATAAATAGTCCTGTGGTATATTATTTTAGAAGAATTGATCTAAATCCAGAAAGATCCATGTAAGCATTTGTTCAAAACGTTGGCGTGTGGTCATTAGGCTGAAAAATAAAGGCCCGAGGAACAGTCACACCAAGACCCCCACGCTCGGGACTGCCATGTTAATGGCATTTGAAGAGCCGTGGATTGTTTAAAAAAGTACTTCTATTGGCTCTGCCTGCCCATTACCTACAGGTTACAACTTTGGGGATGTTTTATAAAAACTAGAGCTTCAATAGGGATGAAAAGTCAGAGTATCTCTGGCAGAAGGCCCAGGATAGAGAAAGAGCTCAATCCTCATTTCTGTCTTCCATGTTTCCAGCCTGGGAAGGTGAAGGTCAATTCAGAGAACACCAGACAAATGCTCTAATGCCCTCTGGGGTAACTCTCATGTATAGTATGGAATGGTATGATATAGTTTAGTATAATATAGTATAGCATCAGCTTTCTTTCTAAATTAAGTGGAGATACAGGTGACGTTCAATATTCTCTCATGGTCAGTATGTTTATGAAGTTAGGATTTTGAAAAATTAGATACATCAGATAAAGTGCATTAGCTGTTTTTGTCTTTAGTGTGTCTTCTTTCTCATTATGGTTCACCAACATACCTAATGATGAAATGGCAAAGCAAAAACAAAGAAAAGAAAAGAAAAAATGTAAAGTTAGGGGTTTAGACTGATTTCCTAATTGGAAGGAATAAAAAAGGGTATAAATGTCTCTTGCACATAAGACAGATATGCTAAATCCTTCAGCAAAAGTGGAAAACAAATAAGGAAACCCATGGGGAGTTTAGGATTGCTTGAGGCAATACATCTAGAGTCCCTAACAAAAATTTAAGCACTTTATAAAACAAAGTACTTACAGGTCAAAACAATGCGGTATGATCCAAGTACATGCATATCAAGAGGCTTCCTAGGAAACACCTACTTGGAGTAAGAGAGGCCTTGCTAGTCAAGACAGCCCGTGGATCTTATTTTGAAGAGGTCAGGGGCATGAATTGGGGATGAAGGGTGGCATCATTGCCTAAGTAGAGGCATTTCATGCACACAGGCATCAAGAGGCACGTTGTACATAGAAGGTGACCAGCCGAAGAGGGTCACTGGGTTGGAATACGCTGGGAAACAATAAAAGAAACAATAAGAGAACACATTCCTCCTGAATTAGATTAATGATGGATGCAAACCTTTAGGTAGATTTCAGGCATCGCTTAGTCATTAGGAAAAACAGAAGAGATTTTCTAAGCCACAAAGAGCTCTCTCATTTCTTGTGCCCTGCCCTCTTTTCTCCTTCCTGACTTTTATGCTGTAGTTCCAATGACTTCATTTCACAGCCCAATCCGTTCTGATTTTCTTGCCCTTTTCAGAGCCCCTTAATGGTTTTCCCTTACAGCTGCCTTGGGGAGAGACGCCACCTCCCGTCATCAGGGCTCTGCCAGCCCTTGTGTCTCCTCACTTGCAATCACACCCTGCCTGCAAATAGGCAAACAGACGCCCTGGTTCTTTTGGAGTGAACACGTGTCAGACAGAACCATTATCAACTGCTCTAAAATTGCATTTTCACCCGCTTCTGGGGAGTGTGTTGTTCTTACTTAGGCAGAAATTATTCTGAATGTTGTTTAGAGCTGTCTGTAGAGCTGTCTGTCCCCAGAACCAGCCTTTCCTTTCCTTTCCTTCCTCCCCAATGATCTCAGTCCCTACTCTACAAAGAATACACCCCTCATAATAGAAAAGGTTACTGATCTCATCCTGTCTGCTTTCAAAACAAGGAGCAAGAGTCATTGGGGCTCAGATGTGAGGCCACGGTGAGGCACTGGGAGCCTCTTAGGTTGCTTTCTGGGTGCACTAGAATATGTGCTCTCTGGAATTTTTGGGAATCGAGGCCATTCTCTTCTCCAGAGGATTCTGAGTTGCAGCCTCCTGTCTCATTATAGAACATGCTGTTGGGGGAGGAAGAGCACAAAGGATAGAAAATGGAGACCGGAAGAGCACTGAGCTGCACTCAGGCCCTTGCTGTCCGTTTCTTGTGGCTCTGCCAACCAGCCTCCAGTCAGGTCCATTCCCTCTCTGAATCTCATGAATTCTGTAAAATGGGAGATTTGGACTACATAATGTGAAAAGGATGTTCGAGATCTGAAAAGGCTATAACGTTTTATCTTTCTAGATAATAAGAAAACCCCCAGAAAACAGACTTGCAGGAAACATACTTGTTCTGAAGACATTATTTGCATTGAAGGAGCAGAAGATCTGGAAAGAGGGGGCCTCGGTTCCCAGACAAGGGCATGGAAATTTTTTCTGAGTTCTATTTAACATGCACTCTGTCTCTTCAGAGAGTCAAAATTATAAAGAGGAGGCTCACACAATATAGTACATTTTCTGAACATTCTGTTGGAATCATATGCCTTACCTGAACACTGATCTACAGTCATTATCAAGAAAAACTGCACTTTTTTTGGTATTCTGTGACAAATACTTAAGTCAAACAGTGTTTTACTCAAGGAGTCACTGAATTCATCAGAAAATGGCATTACTGATTATGGCAATTTAGGAAACATTATTTTTAGCTTGGTGGTAATTGTAGATAAACTAGTATGGGAAACATGACACCAGAGGGAAGCAAAACAAACCACTAGTAAGAAAGGGGGAAAAATGATGTAGCTTGACATTTACTGGAGCCTTCCTGTTTCAGAAATGAGATAAAAACACAACCTATGTTAGTAAAAGCTTCTTTTTAAAGATACATGTTTTTAATTGGGCTTTGTGCTATCTCTAATGAACCATTGGGGAACAAAAATTTTAACATCTCCATTATATCCCTAAAATTGGTCTCAACTTATCCTCTCAATATAGCCAAATGTTGGTAGGTTTCAGTGTGTTCTCTCTCTATTTGGGAACGTAGAACTGAGGTACTTCTGGTGGTTGATGTAAGAAGACAATTATAAAATGGACTAGTAACAATAAAAAGAAATGCTGGCAAATAAAATGATTTGCAAACAAGAACAAAAACAAATTCCAAAACAGGTTGAGTTCTGTCCAGCAATAAGTTCTTTGACATTTGTTTGAATTAAGCCAAATAATTAGTTACATCAGACATTCTCAGGCAGAACTGGTTGGGTGGCTTTCCCAATGGAACACTAAATCCTTTTTCCAGTGGGACACTAAGAGATGGCTGATGTGTCCCAGCTGCTGTCACTTTAGCTCTCTCTTTGTTACTACAATTCAGAAAATTCAAAGAAAATCTCTGGTTATTTTTTTTTTTAAGATTAATTTTTTTTTTTTTTAATTTGAGCCCCACTGTGGGGCTCAAACTCACAACTCCAGCATCAAGAGTTGCATGTTCCATTGACTGAACAAGCCAGGCATCCCAAATTTCAGGTATTTTAAAATAAGCTATTTGATTAAATTTAAATCATTTGAAATACTTAATTAACAAGTAGTTAATATATATTGATGTCAAGACCAAGAATGTAAACAGTGGTGAGTGAAGCCCCACTTTCCCATCTGCCCAGTTCCTAGCTCTTCCTCATCCTCACATAACTCCTGAAACTTAACCAATTTTTAACTGAGTTCAGACAAACTGGATTGTACGTTTAGACAACTCCCTTTATTTGTCCTTTCTAATGTGTTTCATTAAGATTTGCTTTCTGATGATGTAAGAGGGAAAAGAGTACTGTCAAAAGAGAAAATATCTTGTCCTATTGAAAATAAAGGTGCTTATTTTTATAAATAAAGATCTCTATGAAAATACTACCTTCTCAAATGTGATCATCTAGAAATAACTGGCTTACCAGAATAATAGCAAATTACTAAGTATGGGCAGTGTAGTTAGTAACTGTAATTGATTTCATTGTATGTCTGTTATGTTATTATAATGTTTCATTATCAGTTATAATTAGAAGCATATAATGAAGTCAACTGTAGCCATCCAAAAAACTGTACAGTCTGAGACCCCAAAATAGGAACAGCTGTAGCTATTTCTACTGTATGGTTTTCAAAATGCATATGGAAAATTGTTGATAAGGAATTCCTGGGTAAGGAATAGAGCTGTATCTTTGGTTTTTAAGAACGAGGGTCCAAAAGATTTGGGCTTTGGGGGGTTCAGTGTGCTATAGTACATTTGTAATGTGGATGATTTAAGGTTCTATAAAAATCATTTCTCATGCTTTTATTTTGAAACAAGCTATAGGGAATCTACCAGTTTGGTGAGAAAAGTAGTCCAAACTATCTTTCTAGATGGGTCTCCTGCACAGTTCTGGAGACTCTATACCAACCGGAGATTGTCATGTCTATAGGTAAAAAATACAGCTTCAAGTTCAAATTCATGAACTGGAAGAATAGGTTTATTGTCTTTGATGGATCTACAGTCCGGGAACTTTCATTCTCAGGAATCACTTGAGAGAGATCCCAAAGATACTTTTGAAATTAGATGAAAAACTTACCTCTTACCTATTTCTGCCTCAGGCCAAGGAAATCAGTTTGATCCATTTGAATGCCCCCATCCTTGCTTATTTGCCTTGGAATGTCACTTTGAATTATTTCTTCCCAAATATAAATAAAATCTTTTATTATTTTGCCTTATTCTATATATATTTTTATATTTTATTTGTCTGCCCTTCTATATTGTTTCAGTTGCTTTTATTGGTAATATGGTTTTCTTGCTTTTTTATCTCGTGCAATAATACTTTATATTAACATTTTTTCTTCATTGTTCTTTGCTATTCTAATTTTTATTTTATTTTTTCCACACTGTATTTTTTCTACTGATTTTTAATTGGCTTCTACTGATCTTACCATTTTATTTCTAGTAGGCTTTCTTAGCTCATGTACTTAGTTCATCTTAATAGTTTCATTAATAATTAAGCAGGAAGTGAAAATAGGGACTTCTTTTGTTCCACATTTGATACTGCACTAACAATCTAAAAGTTTTTTTTTTTTTTAAGATTTTATTTATTTGACAGAGAGATCACAGGTAGGCAGAGAGGCAGGCAGAGAGAGAGAGGAGGAAGCAGGCTCCCCGCTGAGCAGAGGGCCCAACCCGGGGCCTCATCCCAGGACCCTGAGATCATGACCCGAGCCAAAAGCAGAGGCTTTAACCTACTGAGCCACCCAGGTGCCCTAAAAGTATTTTTTTTAACTAATTGTTATATTAAGATTTATTTATTAGAGAAAGCAAGCAAGCACGGGGAGGGGCAATGGGGGAGGAAGGGAGAAACTCCAGCAAACTTTGAATTCAGCATGGGGCTTGACCTCGGGCTTGACCCCAGGACCCTGAGACCATGACCTGAGCTGAAATCAAGAGTGGGTGCTTAACCAACTCTGCCACCCAGGGGCCCCTGTAGTCTCACTTTTTAAATTCATTTCGCACAAATAACTACTTGAGGTAGTTGAGCACTTGGAAGTTAAAAAAAAAATGACAACCCAAATTATGATTTCATTAAATAATCATTTTGGTGTATTGTTTGCTTAGTACCATTATTCAAACTGAAAAAAAAATTCAGTTTTGGAAATATTTGAACATACGGAGTCACCTGAATAACTTGAGTCTATTCTAATGATCTATTTCACATAAAATAAGCCCTCTCTATGGAATTTTCAACCTGATAAAGTAGGAAAAAATGGTTGTATTTTTGCCAAAATTATAATATTTAAGGATTTTCCACAAGTTAAAAAATGTAACCTTATAGAAAGTCATGGAAACTATGTAGATAAGTTTCTTTTTTTTTTTTTAAAAGATTTTATTTATTTGACAGAGAGAAACATAGCCAGAGAGGGAACACAAGCAGGGGCAGTGATAGAGGGAGAAGCAGGCTTCCCGCCGAGCGGGGAGCCCGATGTGGGACTCGATCCCGGGTCTCCGGGATCATGACCTGAGCTGAAGGCAGTCGCTTAACCAACTGAGCCACCCAGGCATCCCTAGATAAGTTTCTTAATGGAGGTATTGAGGAAAATATTATGACCCAATTAAAAAAAAGGGCCAGCTCATCAGATTGCTTGTATATATCCAGTATCATTTTAAGAAGAAAAAGGAGGAAGAAGAGAAGGAGGTGAAGGAGGACAAAAAGAAGGAAGGGAGAAAAAGAAGGAAAGAAAGAAAGGCAGAAAGAGAAAGGAAGCAGGGTAGAAGGAGGAAAGGAAGGGGAAAAAAGAGGTTGGGAGAGAAAGAAAGAGAAAATCTGGATATTATGAACAAAGTAGAGAAAATATGATTATACCAATTTCCTGTGTCTTGTTACGTCCACCCTCTGCTTTCCAGCTGCCCATTTTAGGTAACCTTACTGTTTAGGTACTTACTCTTAGGTTGGGTATGGCTGATAAGGGATGTGATCTTTCTGACTCATGGAGGACTAACCCTTGACCAATTCCAGCTTTCCAGGTGATATTTCTTGGCTTACTCTTATTCGGGAAGTTGCGAGGCCAAAGTTGGGTTTTTAAAACATTTTAACAAGCAAAATCTTCACTGTCTGTCTATATGAAGACCATTCTTCTAGTGCTTTTCTTGCTTCCTTAGCACCGCTATTGTTCCCCTCATCGTTTTTTTTTTTTTTTAAAGATTTTTTATTTATTTATTTGATAGAGAGAAACACAGCTAGAGAGGGAACACGAGGAGGAGCGGGAGTGAGAGAGGGAGAAGCAGGCTTCCCTCCGAGCAGGGAGCCCGATGTGGGACTCGATCCCTGGTCTCTGGGATCATGACCTGAGCCGAAGGCAGTTGCTCAACCAACTGAGCCACCCAGGCGCCCCTCCCCTCATCCTTTTTATCCATAAGAAGACTCCAGTGTTTTTTCATCATTCTCTTTTTTTCCCCCAGGCTCAGGTCAGAAGAGTGAGGGCCTAATTATTGTTGTCTACTATCTGTTACTGAGGTGACAGAATTAATAATTCTTATAAATCTGATAAACGAGTACAGAGTTACCCTTGATTTACAGTGCACTTTAAATCAGAATATACTCAGTGTCTAACACTAAATATGACTGGTGTATCTTTCACTCTTATTCTTCTTAGAAGTCCTTGAAACACTGTTTTGTTGGTATCTGTCCCCTTCTTGTATCTTCTTAAGAGGAAATAAGATACAGAGCATTTGGGGGAGAGATAAGCCCATCCCCCCCATCGCAGTCATGCCAAGCAGAGCAGAGTTTTACATGAAATAGTAGACTAAAAAGTGAAAAATGTAGTTTGGTAATTTGCCAGCATGTAAATAAAACAGATGGCTGAGCTGAATGAGTTTGTTGGAACTGATTGCTATTTATGATATGATACCATCTTTGTCTGTACCATTCTACTTCAAATGGATTTAAGTAGTTGGTACCTAATTTTAATTTATATGGCTTTCTTTAAAGAATGCTTAATGAAATTTCCCTCCATCCCTAGCCCCTTAAAATTGTTTTTGCTAAGGTTTTCTCAAATGTCTCTTGATATAGAAGTCAAAGAGCTCCATTAAAGAATTGGTTTTCTCATGTTTGGCAGACTGAAGCCTCTAGTGTCAAAGGTGACACTTGCTTGGATATCATTAAATGATGTTGAGTAATAATTTTATATTCATGTAGCATTTTTCATTTATAAAATATTTATTTTACTCTGACAAAAGTCTTACCTAATCAGCAGACAATGTACTATTTCATTTGACAAGGGGGAAAACAGAATAATAAGGAAAAGGCTAATGGTCTCTAGACCCTCATCTTTATTCAAATAAAACGTATTTCCCTGTTAGTATCTGTCCTATACTATGGGTGTCCCTCAGAGGCTTAGAAGTTCCCCAAATTGACTTATTAGGAGAGAGTAGCCTATTATAGTTAATAACAAAGATAACAAACTCCAACATTCAATTAATAACTCAGAAAGCATTTACTAGCTGAGGAGCAGGCAGTCTAAGTTGTTCTACAGAGAGCAGTCAATTTATTTTCCAAGGAACTGTGCATACTTAGATTTACAAATAAAGTTTGAGGTTCTCTAATCCAGCATTCCTGTGTCTGGAAGAACATTCTCTAAAACTTAACAGATATTCAGCCCATTGAATCTTGAAATGATAGGGAGCCTATTATTTCTGAGGCAAACAGATCTATTGGACAGTTTTATATATTAGAAAATTCTTCCTTAACTGACACCAGGCATCTTGTAACTTTGATCTAGGCTTTTTCCTATAGAAGCACACAAAATAAATTTAAACCATATTATAAATGAACCCTTCAAATATTTTTTAGAGTTTAAAAAAGTCACACTTTATAGGAGTTTTTTTAACAGGTTTTTTGAGGTATAATTGGTATACAAAGGAAACTGGGCATATTTCCTGATTTCAAAATATATTACAAAACTACAATAATCAAAACAGTATGGTACTGACAAAATACGTACAGACTGGTGAAACAGAAAAGAGAGCTCCAAATAAATCCACACATGTATAGTGAATTAGTCTGTGACAAGGATAATTTCTTTAACAAATGATGTTGGGAAAACTGGATGTTTACATGCAAAAGAGTGAAATTGGAGCCTTATCTTACACAACACAAAAATCAAAGTGGATTGCGTGTTGTGATGAACATTATATGTAACTACATTAAAAACTAATGATGGGGGCATCTGGGTGGCTCATTTGTTAAGTGTCTGCCTTTGGTTCAGGTCATGATCCTGGAGTCCTGGGATCAAGCCCTGCACCAGGCTCCCTGCTCTACGGGAAGCATGCTTCTCTCTTTCTCTCTTCTTTGCTTTGTTCCCTCTCTAGCTGTGTTTCTCTCAGTCAAATGGATGAATAAAATCTAACCCCCCCCCCAAAACCTAATGATGTACTATACAATGACTAAATGAACATAATAATAATAATAAAAAAAAGCAAAAAGACCTCCCCAAACCAAAAATGGATTAAAGAGTTAATCATAGGACCTGAACTGTAAAATTCCTAGAAGAAAACAGGGAAAAGACTTCTTGATATTGGCATTGGCAATGCTTTCTTGAATATGACACCAAAAGCATAGGCAACAAAAGCAGAAATACTTCGTAGAAGTTTTAATGTTCCTTTAGCCAAAAAGGAAGTTGAAAAAATGATGGATCTTGTTTAAGGTAACCCATTTTCCTGAAAGATTTGGGAGCAAGAATCCAGTTCTCCAGATGCTATTTTTTATTGTTTTTATTTTATTTGTCTTCACCAAGATGTCTCTGGATAAATGAGTTGCTATTCTGTTCATATAAATCACAATGATTAAAGATTTTTATATAACAACATATATTAACTGAAATCTACAGAGACAAGTGAACAAAAAAAATCAACATTAATAGTTCAAAGTCACTCTGTAACAGTGGGGAAAAAGTTATATGCAGATAAAAATATATAACAGTGGGCAATGAATGCATCTGAATTCTGATCTGTTTTACCACCTAAAATTGATGATTTAATAATAAATATAAGCATATAATTTCATGTTCCATTAGCTATATTTCCTGTTTTACTTTACCTTATGAAATGAGAAATCATGCATTTCTTTTTTGAAATCCAACTCAAAGAGAGATATGAATCAATTCAGATATAATTCTGAACCAAAACCTTGATATTTTTATATGTTACTTTGTATTTCTGGATTCCATTCCTTTAGTAGTAAGATCAAGGTATCCTACTTCAAGGTAGTGATATCTCTGTTCTAAGATTTTTGGACCGTCAAATTCTAATATTCTATGATATGTTTATGCAGGCTGGATATAGTCTGGAAAATAAGATTTTAATATGGTTGAATGAAGGAACCACACTCTATTTCTCTTTGTATTTCCTGTAGATCTTCACATACTTAGGGCCAAAGTGCGCAATAAGCAATGTTAATTGGTTAATAGAAGATAAAATAATCCAACTGAGGAAAATGTCTGTTCTGTTTTACAGAATTACAGTAATTTTTAACAAAAGCTGAACCAGTTATTTTGCTTGCCCTGTCATGGAGTTATTTGATGCTTTACTAGTTTCATTCATTCAGCCAACCTTTATTGAAACCCTCTTTCTGGTGAACATGGAGATAGATGAACTTTGCAGATCCCATTTAGGGAAGGACTTAGTGACCCAGTTGTGAGATCTTTGGGGATTTACTTTACCTGAAGAGAGTGGCATGGGCAGATTCACATTCTCCCTGGGGCAACTCACATACAGTGACGGATTATGGTAAGGGTAGAAGGGCTCAGCAAGCTAATAGTGGTGTGTGTTACAAGAAGAAAGTGGTATGGCTCTGGGAAAAATCAGTTGTCTGTCTTAGTGTGAGTGTAGTGTCCATTCTGAGTGAAATGATTTGTTGCATTTAAATGTTTAGCATATGATTAATTTCACATTATATCTTCTTTTGAATGAAAACAATTGCTGTTAGGCCATGAATACTTCAATGTAACCAGATTGTTAGTCTACCTAACAGATTTATGGCTTAAATTCAGTCATACCACTTTGATGGTTAGACTTTGCTGCCATTTAGCTCTGTTTTCAGGCTACTCTGAAAGCAAACCCTGGAGTCGTTGGTCTGCTCTATACTTTTTCCCATTCCACTGGAGTTTAATGGACCTGGACACTGGTGAGCTTCACAGAGTTCCAGAAAATATATATATATATAATTGTTGCACCCACTTGTACCTGATCAGGAGTGTAGGAAGTATTTCTTCAATCACACTGATGGGCAGCCTTTCCCAAACATCTTATGCGAGTCCAGGATTCCACCTGTTTCCTTTTCAACCAGGTTATTCTGGCACACAGTGTACCCTAGTACTGATGTCTGAGGGTGAGTTTTGACCAACTCTTGACCCTAGGACCTGATCATTATTGCAGATACCTTTAATTCTCAGAGGGCCACATCTACCCTTACTTTTCTCTCTTTAGATTCTAAAGAAACTCTTGGTATTACCCAGTTTGGTCATTAAAAACTCTGAACTCTCTCAGTGGCCACAAGCATAATAACTCCTTTGTGAGAAGAAAAAAGTCAGAACAACCATAATAAAACACCCAACAAAGCCTTCTATCACTAACCAGAGGGCCTTGTAAGACAGAACATTTTTAGAATCTAACCAGTCTATTCTAGCCCAGATCACAGATCTCACTGCCATCTAGATCATCAAAGGCCAAGTGGAGAACTTAGACTTCCACATTCACCAGGCTGTAAGGAGAGTCACCAAGCCACGGGGGTGGTGTCGTGTCCTAAAGACTGAGCAGGGAGCAGAACTCTCATCCTCACAGGACACTAACAAGTCTCAACCTTTGGGCAGTGGAGACAATATGGGGAGCCTGGACTTCCATCTTTCCCCCGAAGTAATGAAGTCTCCTCTCCCTTCCCTTCCTGGGTTGGAATCAGAGAAGATACTTGACCTGTCCCTGCCCCCACCTCTGCTACTTAGCACTGTGGTCACATTCCATACCTTGATGATATCAGTTCTGTAAACTTTCCTTACATGCATTTTCATGTATTCTGTCTGTTCTCAGACCACCAGCTTCTATTTTCTCTCAGCCCTTCTAGAAACAAAACCTCAAATATCCTTTCATTCACCAGCACTTCAATTCATTGATTTAAACAACTTTCCATGGTCTTTCATCCTCTTGACATTCTTTCTTCTTGCTCGTCCGCTTTATATTTCATGGTTGATCATTATAATCCCTTCCTTGACTATGGCTTTAATTCTTTTCCTCCTGTCAGGTTTGTTGTTCTTGTTTGGTGAACCACAGCATGGGTTAAATAGAACCTCTGCTTACTCCATGCTTTGACCCACACATCCAAATATGAGTGGAAAAAACATACAGCCATCCTGAATGGTTATCCTTTAGATTAATGACCATGAATCTAATGATAGCAAAAACATTCATACATGCTGCATCCTGGGAATAATGTTACATTTTTTTTATTTTTCTTTTTTTTAGAAGCACACTATGATAGTTAATTTTATTCATTCAAGGGCTCATATGTATGAGCTTTGAGTCTGTGAGCCCACATCCACATATTTAGGAAGACAAACACAAACTGTGATCCATGAATGTGGTTGAAAAAGTAAAGGCTCACAGTTAATCACATTGTAGTTTTAAATATCTGCAACCCAAAAGCCAGAAGTTACAGGTCTTTTAGGCTTTCTGGATTTCCTGCAAGCTATCTGCCTTTTCTAGAGCTGAGGAACCTCATCATCCTTTAGCTTCTGGTTGATAACCCTGGTTAATCCCTGAGCATTCAGGGTACATGGAAATCTCAGGAAGACTTCATTCTCCATGCCATGCATTCCCTTCATCATTGACACTGGATGAATCCTGGATAGATTTTTCAGCATGACTAATGGGATAAGCCACACTTAATCCAATAGCCAGTTGGTATATCCTTTTAGCTTGATGAATTCATATGCACTTTCAACCAGCATTTTATGCATTTCCTTCCAGTTTTCACTGTTATTTTTCCTGTTTCTAGACTCAAGTCATGGAGAGAAATACCTGCCACATCCATTACACTCTACACAGTCACACTTGAGTCGCCATGTTCTCCCAAAATCCAGCCATGGCAACTGCAGGGATGAATGCCAATTTTTTCAGCCATAAAATAGTGAAATCTAGCAGAATCCAGACTACACCTACTTCCAGTCACACAGTGCTTCCAGTCAGCAGGTCCACTTAGTTTCCAGGTAACATATGTGAGAATATCCACTAGGTTGAAAAGCACAGTTATGATACAGTCAGGACTGTGCTTGACCATCTGAGGAATAATGAATTTGAAGACATTAACATTCCACGCACCAGATTGAGCTAGCTCTCTCCCCCCTGCTGATGGACTCATGTAGTCACTGCCATAACCTTAGAGTTCGCAGTCATACAATAATCTTTATCTGCCACAATCTTAGATGTCTGAAGAAATAAGCTCCCGTTTTGCATATCCCATTATTTCTTCTTTGAGTTTATCTTCCAAAACCTTTTCATCAGCTGGAAACTTTCCCAGAATGCTGATGGCACCTGCCATACCAATTTGCCCAATAGTCACTACAGTTATCTTGTTGTTTGGGAGGATTACCTGTTCTTCTGCAACAGGTGCCATCAGTTTTTCCTGTAAGAATTGCCATTGTTCCCATAGAGAAATGGCTGTAGGCATGGAATCACATGAAGAAGACAATGTCAGCTACATGCCAATGTTACATTTCTTTAGTTCACTCTTCTTAGTGGGGGTTATCTTGCTCTAAGCAAGCAAAAATTGATTCTGGGAGGAGACGAGTATAAAAAATGGGGAAAATATGAGAAGCATTGGTCTATTCCATTCACTTTCACTCTTCTGGAGATGACTTCTGATCTTTCTCTTTAGTCCTTCTGGACAAGCATTTGTTTTAGAGCTCTTTTACTGGCTGTTCTTTTCTGCCTGGCATGCTTTCTCCCACAGATGTCTGTGGTTCACTCCTTCTGTTTAAATCACCCTATTTTAAATCATAATCTGTAACTTTCTCCCCAGCACTTCTCATCCCTCTTCCCTTGCTCTGTTTTTTCCATGCACTAAGTAACCTAACATAGTCCATAATTTACTGATATATTACGTTTATTATTTATTGTCCATCTGCTTTTTCTAAAGTATGAACTTTATGAGAATGAAGATTTTTGTTTGGTTTCAACAATACATCTCAACTATGTAGAAAAATGCCTGGCATATGGAATATGCCCAATGACTAAATGAATGTATTTCAGAAGTCTTTCTCTAAAAAGAACATATAATCTTTACACTTCCCAGCTGAACTCTTTCAGTAGATTTCTGATACCTACAGGATGTAGGCCAAAATCCATAGCACAATATTCCAGTTTCCTTATGGAGACAAGTGTTTTCTATTTATTTTTTAAAATTCATTTTTCTGTTCCTTCGAAAGACACAGAAATGTATTACCTAGACACCCATTCAAACAAGGGTTTGTTGAGCACATTGTTGAGCGAGCTGTCCCGTGCCTCAGGATTTGCCCCAGCTGCAGAGAACACTCTTGCCCCGAGACCTAACTTTCCATAGAGTCTTCCTCCAATAACTAATTTCAGCGAGAGTTTAAAAACCTAATCTTTTCAACCCCAAGCTGTCCATGGGGCCGGCCAAAGCTTTGAGGTTCATTTTTCCTTCTGTACGTGATCCTAAGTTTTACTCCTCTCATCTACACACATTGTTGCCTGCTAAATATTTGGTATGCAAAACTCCATCTCAGCTTCTGCTTCCTGAGTGCAATCTGCAATCTACACCTATCTGCTGCATGTTCTGGATTCTAGAATCTGATGTGCTGTGCACATCATGATCCCAAGTGTTTAAGCACATTGTTTGATCTGCTTGATCTATTCAACATACTTCCTCTCTTTGAAAACTCATTTTTTAGGGGCACCTGGGTGGCTCAGTTGGTTAAGCGACTGCCTTCGGCTCAGGTCATGATCCTGGAGACCCGGGATCGAGTCCCACATCGGGCTCCCTGCTCGGCGGGAAGCCTGCTTCTCCCGCTCTCACTCCCGCTGCTTGAGTTCCCTCTCTGGTTGTGTTTCTCTCTGTCAAATAAATAAATAAAATCTTAAAAAAAAAAAAAGAAAACTCATTTTTAAAAAAATTATTTATTTATTTTTATTGTTATTTAAATATTTTTCCAGTGTTCCAAGATTCATTCCCCATTCCCCACACCCAGTGCTCCACACAATAGGTGCCCCCAGTACCCACCACCAGGCTCTCCCATCCCTCCACCCCCCTCCCTCCAAGTCCCTCAGTCTGTTTCTATGTCCAAAGTCTCTGTTGTTTCGTTTCTCTCCCTGGATTACCCTACTTCCCATTTGCTTTCCTTCTCCCACTGTCCTCCAGTTTACCCCTCATGCACCGCAAGTAAG
>PITA01029661.1:0-17573 GCA_004023965.1 Spilogale gracilis | reverse complement strand
CCCTCCCTCCCTTCCTTCCTTCCTTCCTTCCTTCTCTCGTTCATGGCTGAATAGTACTCCAAGAAATCAGATTTTAAACTCAGTTCTGGTTACAAAGCCCTTGCTCTATGTTGGACTAGTCCATTAATCTATGTTGAGAATTATTAATGCTAATAAAGAAGTCTTTTTCTAATCACAAAAATTTTTATTTGTGAGCTCTTGAAACTTTTCATCTGTGGACTCACTTTGAGAAACACTTGTGTAAATTCCACAGAAGTTGCATCAAAATTTATCAGTTCTGGGTCAAGCAGTTTTTCTTTCTTTTTTTAAAAGATTTTATTTATTTGAGAGAGAGAGGGAGAGAGAACCTGTGCACAAGTGAGGGGTGTGGAGGAACAGAAAGGGAAGGAGAGGGAGAAGCAGACTCTCAGCCTGACATGAGCCTCAATCGTAGGACCTCAGGATTGTGACCTGAGCTGAAGGCAGACAGACACTTAACTGACTGAGTCACCCAGGTGCCCCAGGTCAAGCATTTTTTAAATGATATCTAAATTATATAATAAAAAGATAGTAGAAAATTATAAATTATAAATTCCTAAAGTGTTTGGAACGTCTTTATTTAGAAAAACAGATTTTTGTGTTTTGGATTCTAGTTATACATGTTGCAGACTCTTAATGCTTTTAGTAACAAAGATAGCAAAATGTATTTCAGAAAGAAGAGAGAGAATGCATTCAAATTCACTTTCACATATTCTTCTGGTATTTTCATTTTGATTTATGAAGGGAATAAATAGACAAGTATCCAGGGTCCTGGCAGTATCTGTAGCAGCTTTCATTAATCTTTTAGATGATAACTTCTTTTTGGAGGTGGTGTGGAGCTTACATGTAACAACTGACTGTGTGATTAATGCGATGTGTTCTTTGTTCGTAACAATCCTTTAGGGGAGGGAATATGCCTGTTTTAAAGATGAGAAAACTGAGGCTTAAAGAGACTGGGAAATTAGGCCATAATAATTGATGAGCACCAGAGCTATGATTTGTATTCAGGTCTGCCTGAAATGATGTGGCTGGCAATGCTTAAAAATCTACAAGTAGTTGGATAGTTTTTTTTGAGATATTTATTATTTTCTTTGGTCTGAGTGTCATACTGTTTTTGAATGTTGGTTATGTTCTAAATAATCATTCTCCTACTTAATTGTCTCCCGCCCCTAAAGTATCTTGAATGTTTGAAACTATGCAGAAATTTTTTCTTGGATCAGCTGTGTGTGTGTGTGTGTGTGTGTGTGTGTGTGTGTGTGTGTGTGTGTCTGTCTGTCTGTCTCTCTCTCTCTCTCTCTCTCTGCCAGCCAGCCTGCCTCCCTTCCTTCATTCCTTCCTTCTTTCCTTCCTTCCTTCCTGATGCATAATTGATAAGTTGTTTTATTCTTTAGCTGACTTCAGGTTTTTTGAGACACACAGAACATATTTTAATGGCTTGTATGATTTTAAAAAGTGGGAGTTTTCGGACTGAAGAACCTAGAAATGGACCCTCGACTTGGTGGTTATCTAATCTTTGACAAATTAGGCTTTACCGACTGAATCAACCCCTGAAGGAGCTTTTTAAAATTTAGATCGAACAAAACCTAAGCCCTCATTTACTTTGGAGCAGAAATGCAAATGTGTGAAGTTTTCAAAATGATATCTTAAAAATTAGTTACTGGTTAAATAATAGTAAAGATAATAATGGGAGAGAAACAAATGGTAGGATAATGCAACTATTTTTTCTGCATTTCAGTCTGGTGCTTGAAGTGGAAAGAGTGTGGGTTTTGGAATCACAAAACCTGAAAGTGAATATCACCCTACTTTCTAGGTATATAATTGTGAAAAAGTAACAGTGTTTTTGAACTTCATTTTCTTATGTAAAATGAAGATTATAATACTACACTTATTTTGGAGTATGGAGATCATTCTTTGTCAAGTGCATATAGACTTATTTTTAATGTTGTTACATTGGTGTGTTTTTTTTGGTGAATATAGATTTTTAATTTCAACATAGTTTTTTCATTGAAAAATTTTTTTATCACAGTAACATATATATAAGATAATATATATACACATATATATATTTAAAGGATTTTATTTATTTATTTGACAGAGAGAGAGATCACAGGTAGGCAGAGAGGCAGGCAGAGAGAGGAGGAAGCAGGCTCCCTGCTGAGCAGAGAACCCAATGCAGGCATTGAACCCAGGACCCTGGGATCACGACCTGAGCCATCCAGGTGCCTTCAATAAACCTACTTTAAATATAAAGACACAGGGGCACCTGGGTGGCTCAGTCAGTTGAGCATCTGCCTTCAGCTTAGATCATGATCCTAGGGTCCTGCGATTGAGTCCTGCATTGGGCTCCCTGCTTGGCAGAGAGCATCCTTCTCCCTCTCCCTGTGCTGCTCTCCCTGCTTCTGCTGGCTCACTCTCTCTCTGTCAAATAAATAAAAAATCAAGAGTTGGACACTGGCCACCCGGCGCCCTCATATTTGCATGTTCTTGAACTTACTATAAATGTAATCATATATTCTGTATTCTTTCGTGCCTTCCTCCTTTCAGCATAATGTCTATGAGAAGTCCTGTTGTGTATTGGCATTGATAGTTTGTAATTTTGTTAAGTCAGAAATTTGAATTTTATTCACTTTAGGGCTGATGTGCGGGATTATGTCACTTAACAGAGTTGATGCTTTAGTAACTATGTATCAGTACACTGAATGGATTTGAGTGGGAAAAAGTTTGGGGCAAAAGAACAACTAGAAGATTTTTGTAGTATTTCATGGAGGAAATAATAAGGGGTAGATTTCAGAAAACTCAGTTGAAGAGAAAAGCAAAATTGAGACACTTTGTAAAGAAGGGATAGGACTTAATGATAGGCTTTTTTTTACATCTCCTATTCTATTAATGAAGTTCTCTTGATGTAAGACTATTTGACGAAGATTCAATATAGAATAGGGGAAACAGCAACTATCTTATGATAAGGAAATACTTCTACAATTCATATATGCAGTAACTTCTGATAACATATTTTATTAGGAAAATGCTTAATTTTTTCACTAGGGTTTAGTGAGTCAGTGTGACTTGTTTTTATCAATTTTTAGAAGCAATATAACTTCTTTCATTAGGTGTTTAAAGCTTTGAATATGACGAAGCTGTTGATTCCACTGCATCCTTGGCTTTTTTAAAGCTGACATTAGAGCTTTTGAAGTGATATTTCAATAGGAAGCTAAGACGTTTGTGTGTTATCTGAGGGACAGCACCTTCGGCACTATCACTGCATCTATGTTAAGATATTTTTAGGCAGAACTTGTTAAAGTTTCTCAACAGGTGCTTAGAGATATGAGTGTATAGGTTAGAAGCAAGAGTTCTGCTGAGCTATGGGATAGTTTTGTTCCCAATTTAGAAACATATAGGAGGTTCAGGTTTAACATAGAAATGTTAATTATAAAGTATATAATCATTTATAGTTATAGAAAACAAAGCTTCAAATACATTTGATGATTTTCAGCTAAATTGGTATGTGTGTGTATGCATGTGTGTGTGTGATATTGCTGGTAATAGTGGGCATAGGGGATAAAGTGTCCTGTTCCTTCCTGAATTCTCTTCTCTAGTTGCTTGTTCCCATCTTCTGTGTGTGAATTTATTTTAAACTCTTTGCATGAACATCAGTTCTGTTTGTTATTTTATTCTGCGGGCCTCTAAAAGGAATTTTAACTGTGTTACAGTAAAAGACAAATACATTAAAACAACAGGACAGTGACGAAAGCCATCAATGAAGAATGAGAGTTAAAGGGAATAGGGTGGGTGGATGGTTTGGAGCCTAGGTACATGGTAACAGATAACCCATGCCGAATAACACACTGACATTGAGAAGAAATCTTACTACTGAGTATTGTGGCAGCTGAGGCAAAGAGAAAAAATTATAGGTTGTCTAATTTCATGTGCATCTGGTATATATCAGAAGAGATGCCCTTTCCTAGCTCTAAATTGACATTTAATGCATCTTTGCAAAAAGACCTGAGGCATAGCTGATGTGTAGTTTTTTCTCATCGCATAAAAGGCATTAATCTGGAAGCCATCTTCTACCCTTTTTTATAATGCTGGCTAGAAACAGAGGCCATCGAATTAGATTATTTTTTTTTCGAAGTATTTATCTTTTCTGGAGTATTTATGTGTGCTGTTACACAGTAGTACATTAATCTTAACAGTACTGCAGAATTGGTACTATTGCATTTGTATAGATGAGGATATCAAGGGTGGGAGGTTATGTCATTTTCTTAGAGTATGTAGCTACTAAACTGGACACATTTTCATTTTTTAAAGTTCTTTTTCTTTCCAGTCTTTTACCATACCACACTTTCATACATTTTTAGATCTGAGTGTTTAGAATCTATATATTAAACGTGTTTAAGATCCATGTATTTGTATGTGAGAGAGGGAGAAGATTCACGTGGTTGGTGTACATTGTTTTTCAGAGAATACATAACCTGCACAATATATAGGGTCCAAAGAGACAGGTGCTGTGCACTAATTTTTGAAACAATTAGGTTATAGTTTTTGTTATTTTGTTGCTCTCAGATATTTATTGAGTGCTTACTGTGTGCCAGGCTGTGTGCTAAGTGCTTTATGTGAGTAATCACATTTGACTCTCAGAACAACTCAGAAATGGATATAGAGAGGTTAGGAAATTTGCCCATCCTTACATGGTTGGTAGAAGATATAGTCGGAGGTTGTATTCAGCAAGGCAAGTCTGATTCTAACATCTGCATTGTTAGCCTTTGCACCGGTGCTGACCAGTGTAAATATATTGTTAGCTATAGTGTGGCTACATATGTAATTTAGCATTTTCTGATAGCCACATAAAAAAGGTAAAAAGAGGGGCGCCTGGGTGGCTCAGTTAGTTGAGCAACTGCCTTCGGCTCAGGTCATGATCCCGGAGACCCGGGATCAAGTCCCACATCGGGCCCCCTGCTCCGCGGGAAGCCTGCTTCTCCCTCTCTTACTCCCCCTGCTTGCGTTCCCTCTCTGGCTGTGGTGTTTCTCTCTGTCAAATAAATAAAATCTTAAAAAAAAAAAAAAGGTAAAAAGAAAAGGTGAACTTAATTTTAAAATCTATCCAAAATATTATTTCAATATGTGGTCAATATGAAAAATTATTGACATATTTTTGATGTCATCTCTGAAATCTGGTGTGTAATTTGTACTTAGTGTATCTCCATTTGGGCTAGCCACATTTCAAGTAACTAATAACCTCATGTGGTTAGCAGGTACAGTGTTGGACATTTCAGCTCTACTCTGTACTCAGGAGGAAATGAGAAAAAGATACATCAATTTGTTGACAGATTTTTGAAGAATAGAATTGGGTCAGGGAGAGATGGGTGACTTTCCTTTTTTACTTTAGACTCTTGGCCTTTTCCTTTTTAAGTGGACATGTATTATTCTGATTTTAAAAGCGTGAGTAATTTTTTCACTGAAATAACAGTGTGAGGCATTCACAAATGATTCAAATAAAATCCTCTAGAGTTCTGTATTAAAATAAAGAGCACCTAGGTGGCTCAGTCAGTTAAGCATCTGACTCTTGGTCTCAGCTCAGCTGAACGCCATGTTGGGCTCCCCACTCAGAGAGGAGTCTGTTCAGGGATTCTTTCCCTCTTCTTCTGCCCCTCCTACTGCTTGCTCTCTCTCTCCTTCTCTAAAATAAAATAAAGAAATCTTTAATAAAAACAATGAGAGCCTTTGGGTGGCTCAGTCATTGGGTGTCTGCCTTTGGCTTGGGTCGGGTCCTGTCCCGGGTCCTGGGATCCAGCCCCATATCGAGCTCCCTGCTTGTTGGGGAATCTACTCCCTCTCCCACTCCCCTTGTTTGTGTTCCCTCTTTTGCTGTCTCTCTCTTCCTCTCAAATAAATAAATAAAAATCTTAAAAAAAATGAGAAGATGGCTGTGACCTAGAATGTTGTGAGTCAGGAGTTGTCAGGGATCTATTTCTATCTCTGTAAAATGTTTGATTTTTAAGCTGGACTAATCAGTGTGGTTCTGCCAGGATACAAATTTGTTCGCAGATAACTAAATTAGTGGATTATGTTATTTCAGAAGTTATTTCCTTAATTATTCTCAGAGCATTATATTTGTGTAGTCTCTTCTGCCATAAAGTGATACTTTTAAAAAAAACCCCACAAGTTTTCTTTAGTAAGTAGAGCATCTCAGGTTTTGTAATAACTGATAATTATTTTGTTTTTGATGTCGTTTATTTTTATTTTATTTTTTAAGACTTTTATTTATTTGACAGAGAGAAACACAGCTGGAGAGAGAACACAAGCAGGGGGGAGCAAAGAGGGAGAAGCAGGCTTCCTGCTGAGCATGGAGCTCCATGCGGGGCTTGATCCCTCAGGCAGATGCTTAATGACTGAGCCACACAGGCACCCCTCTTTTTATTTTGAAAGATCTCTGCAGTTTTGTAATTCTTAGAAAATACTTCTGTCTCTCTGCCTTCCTCTCTAGTATAATTTTAAGTCCTTGACTGATTTCACTTCTCTCTTGGCCTGCACCTCTATTAGACTGGGCCAACAAGTTCTTACGGAGATAGAACCAAGACTGATCCATGTACATTATTTCTGTGCAGATGGTTAGAATTTTTGGCCAGGGAAAATAAAAGCCCTATCCTTTCTCCTTTGTTATTAATGACAGATGCGTTTTCATTCTGTTTCATATTACTGTCCCTCTGTATCTGTTTGACTTTCTTATGTCTAAGTTGCTTAGCTAGAGGTTTACCAATAAGATTCCAAAGAGCTCCTTTAGTTTTATTGTCTGGTTTGCTAAAAAGAGATGAAGGTAGCAGTGATGGAAGAAATAGGTTTTAAGTTGCCTTTCTAGTTTATGTGGAATTGTAGCCCTCAAGGCATTACAACTTCATTGAACTGCTAAATGAGAAGGTAAAAATGCCTTCATGTAATTGTCTTCCCCTTTTAGGTTAAGTTAGGTGTTTATATGTTTTGTAAATCACCTTTAATTACCATGCACATAAATTACTGTTTCAAGAGCCCACCTCCCATCCCCCCATAAGCATGTCATTTAAAAGTTTAAAATGACTCACACATTTTTGCCTGGACACAAATTGCCAATATAAAGCAGTCTTTGATTGTATCCTAAAATAATGGAGTTTTTTTCTTTGGGTCCTGTAATTTTCCTTTTTCAGCAGCATTTATTAAATTAATCTAGTATTAGGTTGCAGTAAACAATCTGACCAAAAAACATATGTTTTCTTTGTTTCTTTGGTACAAATTCAGTGGGTTAAGTAATTATGCAGTGGTTCTCATCTACATATACAGTGCATTCTAATAACCAACTTCTGTTTACTATGGAAAATATTGCAGCAGTAGGAAACTCTTCCTTCTACTTTGCATTGTAATATCTGAAGCTACGATTTAATCTACTAGCTATTTACAGTTTAATTGCTTGAGCATATCCTCATACTCATGGTGGTCTTATATCTCCTTTAGGTGCTTGAGGCATTCTCATTTTTTTCTTCAGTGTCTTTTCTGACATGCTTTAGAGGTCTTGTTTCCCAGCCAGCCAGCTACATGGATTCTTTTAAAAACTCTATTCTCACTAATGAGTTGAAATTATTCAGGATGTGAGGGCAACGTCTAAGGTCCTGGAGAGTCTCTTGATCTTTAAGCATTAAATTTTGAATGACATTTTTCTTAGTTGTCAGAATACTGTCATTATGTTAAGTTAAAAATATAAGTATTGAGACTGATTTGGTTTTGAAAACCAGTGCATTCATTGTTATACTTGGATAAATGAAATCAGATGAGCACTTATGTTTTATTACAGTGAGTCTTCAGTTTCCTTCTAACTTGTCCTTTGCAGAGTTGACATTGACACCCTTAAACCAGCCATTGTATGCCACATGCAGTATTTCTACATCAGTGACTTATAATTTTGAGCTTGTGGTTTGGTAGTGCCACTTCCCAGCCTGGGCAGTTGAAGGAAAGGCAGGGCTTCCTCTAAGGGCCGCAGGCTGTGTTGTAGCACTAATTCTTTATAACCAGAGATTTCCTGTCCTCTTCTTTCTTTGGTAAGGTTGTGGTATCCCTCAGAACTCCTAGACTGGCCATGAGCCAAGAATTTATTTGTCAAGGTCCATGATGTTTCCTTCCTGATCCACCTCCTCCCACCCCAGTTCTGTCTTGCTGTCCTTGTTCCCTCTCTGGAAGGGAAGAAGGAGCATTCCCTTACTGAACTGGACTTGACCGACTCACTTCTTGCCATAGGACCTAAAGAAGATCCCATTGTACCACCAAACCTTGAGATATTTTGCACTTCACATAAGTAATGAGTTGGGTCAGGGGAGGATGATTTTATTCCTCTTCCCTTGTATCTGAGATGAAAGGGACAACTGTATATACGTTCTTTTTCAGACCAGTTGTGAAGGTCTTCTCTCAAATATCAACCAGGTTATGAAGTGGATAGAACCAAAAGTATGGATTATACAATAATTTATAGCTTTTTTGGAATATGTTTTCCTCTACTTCCTAACTAAATTTATTGTTCAGATGTTAATAAAACACTGTCGTGAATGTGGAGGGATTGCATGTATTCTGTCGCGTTCCCTGCCAGCAGAGAAGACGCAACACACGGGTCACACGGGTTGACATTGAAGCTCCCGTTTATTCTCTGGTTCCTCACCCTCTCGTCTCTCGTCTCTCGTCTCCTTTAAGAGGCATTAGGAGACTGGCCTATTTTTGTTAGGAAATCTAAAAAAGGAAGCAATGTTATTTCAGGTACTGTACTTACACCTGGTGTCTGTGAAAATGGGTACTCATTCATGTGTTGTATGACCATTTCTCTTTTGACAACTGCCCCATACCATCTTCACTAGACTGATGATGATATCCCTTGACAGTTGAAGGGAGCCGTTTTGCCCAACATTTCCCCATTTTCCCATGATCTCTTTTCTTGATCTTTCCATGACATGAATAATAACAGGTACTATTACCAGCAGCTTTATTTATTGAGGATTCGTGTGTTAAGGCAGTATCTAAACGCTTTATTATTCCATATGTGGCCATTATTCCATACTCTTTGACAAGATTTACGTGAAGTAGGCACTTCTGTTCTCATCTTACACACTCTAGAAACAATTAGAGAGGTTAAGTAGCTCAAGAGTTAGTTAAGTGGCAGTACTGAGAGTTGAATCTGGGCTCTTGTCTAAAGCCCTTCCTTGTAACTACTATCTCTCATATATTGTGCGCATTTTTAGTTAATTGGCTATAACATCCATGGTCCTTGTTTTAACTCTTTAGTCTTTTACCTTTAGAACCTCATTACTTCAAGGAAGCCTTCACATTTTTTTGAACCTAAAGTAGTCATGGTAACTACTTTGATGTTCATAAGCACTTCTAGGGATAGAGTTCAGAGGGAAAGAGATCATGTTCAGTCAGTGAAGTTGTAATTTTGTTTGGTTTTTAAAGATACATATTATGTGTAGGTTTCTTTGAAGACAGTTTATGAATGGTAAGGGGAATACAGCTTCCTTTAGAAAGTAGAGGCTTAGTGTTAATTAGCATCAACTTATCAGTATTTTATTTGGAATTTTAAAAATTGTGTTTAAAAGTTACAGGAACTTGTTTTTACTTAGGCTTTGTCTTCCTCCTTGGGTATGTGAGTGGGATTATATTGACGTTTTCCTAGGATAAAGTTGGCACAATAATGAGTTGGTTTATTAGCATCCTTTAGAGTTTGATAATGATACATTTTGGATCATTATAAATTCATAGATTTAAAAAACATTGTTATGTTTCAGTTCACTGCAGTTATCATCCTTATTGATCAAGTTTTACCATCTTTGGTCAAGGGAGCCTCTTCAAGTGGGCTCCTGAACTCTGTTGATACCACATTAGTAGTCTTTGATACTTTATTGCTATCAGTATGATATGAAGGATGTTTCTGGCTTATCTTTTCCATCCTGCCCCAGGTCTGGAAATAGCCAAGTGTCCATAGAACTCTGGTTCCTTTTTCTAATTGCCTTTGTCTTTTGCACTTAACTGTCTCTCTTGATAGCCCCTAGAGAAATTTGTTTTTATAAAAAAAAAATGCAACTTTTCACCTCCTTCCCCCAAATGGAAAAGTGGAATAATACCTTAAAAGGAGTTGGGATTAATAATCTCTAAAGCAGCAGTTCTCAACCTTTTTGATCCCCAGACTCTTTTATAATCTTAAAATTATTAAGGAAGGCCTCCTTAAATTTTTATTTACTAGGTTAATATTAATCCATATTTACCTTGCTAGAAATTAGAACTAAGATTAAAAAATTATTTCTTCTTAATGCATTTTAAAATAATGATAAACCCATTGTATGTTAACATATTTTTGAAAAGTAATTATATATATTATAAGAGTTTACTTGAGAGAGAGAAAGAGAGATTGAGAGAACAAGTGAGAGGAGGGGCGAAGGGAGAAGCGAATTCCCTGTGGAGCACGGAGCCTGATGCGGAACTTCAGTCCCAGGACCCTGAGATCATGACCTGGGCTGCAGGCACCCAAAAAATAATTATATTTTCTCAAGCAAAAGTATTTAATGAGAAAAGTGGGATTGTTTTATATTTTGCTAATATCTTTAATATCTCGCATAGAAGACAGCTAGATTGTCATACTTGCTTATGAATTTAATCTTTTGCAATATGTTGTTTTTGTTGAGATATATGAAGAAAATCTGGCTTCAGATAGGTGGTTAGAAAAAGGAAGAGTATTTTAATAATCTTTTTAGATAATTGTGAATATTATTTTTTGATGCTACATTGAAATTGGGCCAATAGAAGTTTCTTAAAAGTTAATTAGAATGTAGAATTTGCAACTTATAGCAGTGAACTTTTTGTCCTTTGTTACATTATTAAAGTTCATTTGTATATGTTGTACTTTGGCTCTTCTACTCATGCATGTAGTTAGTAATTTGGAAAGTACTGATTCTCAGTGATGATGCAGATCTTCGAAATCTTGACATGTTTTCATTATACATAAGCAAAAAATCACATCTATTACTAAATCACTACAGATCTCAAGAAAAGTCTATAAATATCGGGAAGCTGTGAAGCTCATGGTGGCAGATAAAGTTTTCCAGAATTGTAATTTTCACGTAAAGGCCTGAGTCTTATCATTTGCAGTAAGATGGCTGCCAGATACCAAAGATTAAATAACCATGGTTTGAATGTCCGTTGTTCTTCAAGTAGAAATTGTGCTCCATAAAAAAAGTGGCTAGCAATTCAAGTGCTTTTTCTTGACAACCATTGTCGTTTGGTATGCAGAAGTGTTTTATTTGTACTTTTATCTCCTTGTCCAGCATATTAAAAAGATATGTGCCCAAGGGTTGAGATTTAATAAAATTAATAATCTTTACTATCTCATTCAGGACATTCTTTTTTTTTTTTTTTTTTTTTTTTAAGATTTTATTTATTTGACAGAGAGATACACAGCCAGAGAGGGAACACAAGCAGGGGGAGTGAGAGAGGGAGAAGCAGGCTTCCCACTGAGCAGGAAGCCCGATGTGGGGCTTGATCCTGGGTCTCCGGGATCATGACCTGAGGCCAAGGCAGTTGATTAAACAACTGAGCCACCCAGGTGCCTCTCATTCAGGACATTCTTGTGAAACTTGATTGCTCTCTCTTCTCTCTCTCTCTCTCTCTCTCTCTCTCTCTCTCTCTGTGCTCATGTACACACACAGAGCAGAGTGGCTACCAGTGCAGTTTGACATCACTATGTTGATTCATGCTAAGATTCCAGCAGTTTTTGCTACCATTGATTTTGTACCATGACTGCAAATGTAAACACAGCTGAGGAAGGCAAATAACATTGTAGTGTTATTCCAAAGTAATGTTTTGACCTTGCAGACCCCCCACCAAGGGTCATGAACCACACTTTGAGAATCACCGTTCTAAAATTTTCTTCTGAAAAATTCTTTGTTTTGAAAACAAAAAATCTTTGTTAGTCTTTATGAATCTTCCTACTTTCTCCTCTTCTGTTAATTAAACCTAGATTTTTTTCAAGTCCTACTATTCCAGGTAAATGAAAATAATTTATTACTCAGTTTTACCACTTTCGGGGCACCTAGGTGGCACAATCAGTTAAGTGTCTGCCTTCAGCTCAGGTCATGATCCCAGGGTCCTGGATCAAGCCCCACATCAGGCTCCCTCCTTGGTGGGGAGCCTGCTTCACTCTCTTCCTTTGCCTGACACTCCCCAGCTTATGGGGGCACGCTTTCCGCGAAATAAATAAATAAAATCTTTAAAAAAATGTTTGGATCCTTAGATTAGGGTGGTGATAGTACTGGGGAGTGCTACCCGCTTTGGACACTGCCATCTGTTTCATTTTTTCCCATCAGTGAGAAGACACCTCTAACACTGCAGGCTAATTAAAGCCTAAAGAGCTTGAGTGTGTATTTGCTTTTATGGGGAGATTTTTCTCCAGCACTGAATAGTAGTACCCAGATATCAATCAATAAGACTAGATTTTTTAAAATATTGAAAATATTTTAACCTAAATTACTAAACTGCAGAATACATTGATAATATGTCAACACATTGGCAATATATTAATACATTGTCTCATATAATGAGCCTTGTATTAATCATAGTTTATCTGGCTTAGCTCACCTTTTTTAATGTTGAGAATATTATATTTCCCTATACAAGAAATCTTCTAGCTGTTCCAGATTAAAGCAGATATTCTGGCAAGATATTATAAAAATGTTGATTATGAAAAATTTAAGAGCTTCATTCAGTATTTTCTTTTTATAAACCACCTGTTGTCGTATGTGCATAGTGTATACATTTGAACAAAGTGCTCATCACTTGTCAGCCATCAGTGGCAGCATAGAGATTATTTTGGTACTTGCTTTGCAAGAAGTTCTTTTGTATTTGTGACATCAGCTTTGTTTTATACAATTAAAGTATTACACGCTAGAATAATCTAAATTGCAACCACTAAACGGTGATGTAGTTGTTCTTGCCTTGAACTAAATTTGTTTACTGCTTGTATGCAGCTTTTGACTACTGTTAAACTTGACAGTTTCATAAAAATTTCCCCCTTATTTTTGTAGCAAATAAAGGTGGTTCTATTATTAAAGGTTTTCTCAATTTTAAAATTTGCCTTCAATAAATATTACATTAAGAGATAAAATATAGAAAACCCCACATGTGTGGAAAATCTTTCATTTTCAGATGAAATTTATTACTCCTAATATGATATTTGTGATCACTTTACTAATATTGTTCTAATTTTTAAATTCCCAGTTAAAAGCATTTTGTAGTAATTTTTATTCATTTTCTTCTGTTAAAAAGGAACAAAGTATAACTGTTTGATTAAGACTTAAGATTGATACTAAAATAAATATTTAGACTGTTAGATAACTTACACTTAAGGTAATACTAACTTTACACAGCAATCTGGATGCTTAGAGAACTTTACCCGTGGATTCTAAGTAGTTTGAATTTTTGCCTTTGGTGTCTTCTTAAATAATTCTGGTTATAATTTATTTAAGTAAGTTAATAGCACTAATATATTGACATTATTTAAATTGACAAGTATTTTCTTTAGATAATTTTTTCAGTGAGCAGAATTTAGAGCTAATGGAATAAAATTACTTAAAGCAAATTTATCTTGTATTTAATACAAAGCTTTAGGAATGTCACTGTTCACTTTTATTTTAATAAGTCAAAGGTATACTACACGTGAGTGTATTTTCCAGGGTAGCCAGTGGTGTATCTCTGCAATATAATTGGCTTGCTGCACTTTGACCCTAGTTTGTATACAGAAACTCTACATGAGTTCTCTGATTCAAAAGCGGAAAACTACTTACAATAAGGCTTTTTTGTTCTTTTCAGAAATAGTCTGAATTTAAATGGGAACTTTATATTTGCAGGAACAAAATTTGGAGTTTCATTTTCACTGCTTAGTTGCTGTGACATGTGATAGAATATAGTGGACATTAGTGTGTAAGTAAATGATTACATGAGTCATAAGATGGAACATCTGCCTCAGAAGGCCTTTCAGACAGCAAAAGTTATGTTGTTGAAGTCTCTAATCAGTGCATCTGTCCTTGAGACTTCAGTTGGTGCAAGGATAGTTTTCTATTTTGGATTAGTTACTATATGAAGACAGCATATTAAAAATTTTTTTTTCTCATGCATGCAACTGGAAAATTTGGGTTTATGATATCTGAATAAAAAATTACAGCACTTTTTTGAGCATAGTAATAATTAAGAGATAGCAATATATGTATAAACTTTTTCATGCCTTAAAATGGTTATTTATGATAAGATTTTACATTAGAAACCCATAGATGCTTACCAGAGGAAATTTTCTTGTAAATACTGATGTTACAACTGGAAAGAAATCCAGATTGAGGCTGAAACACAGCAGGATTCAGATAGGATATTTAACTAAAACAGAAGCCTATATTTTGGGTCCCTTCTGAACTGGAACATTCCTATAGTTTTAAAATTGCTACCAGAGAGTTGGGGGGTGGGATGGGATAGGGAAGAGTAACAATAGCAGTAACCCAACCCAAATCCTAACTAAATACAGCCGTACCTCAGAGATACTGTGAACTCACAGACCACTGCAATAAAAGAAATATCGCAATAAAGTGAGTCAAATGATTTTTGGTTTCTCAGCGCACAGAAAAGTTCTGTTCACCCTATACTTGTAGTCTGTTAAGTGTGTAAAAGCAGTATATCTAAAAAAACAGTACATAATTTGATTAAAAATACTTTCTTGCTAAAAATGCTGCAAACCGTCATCTGAACTTTCAGCATGTTGTCATCTTTTTGCTGGTGGAGGGTCTTACCTCTGTGCTGATGGTTGCCGGCTGATCCGGGTGGTGATTGGTGAAGGTCCAGGTAGCTGTGGTTATTTCTTCAAATAAAATAACAATGAAGTTTGCCGCTTGCTTGACTCTTCCTATCACATGATTTCTCTAGCTGTTTGATAGCATTTTAGAACTTCTTTTTTTTTTTTTAAAGATTTTATTTATTTGACAGAGAGAAACACAGCTAGAGAGGGAACACAAGCAGAGGGACTGAGAGAGGGGGAAGCAGGCTTCCTGCTGAGCAGGCAGCCCGATGCGGGACTCGATTCCGGGTCTCCAGGATGATGACCTGAGCCGAAGGCAGTCGCTTAACCAATTGAGCCACCCAGGCGCCTGCATTTTAGAACTTCTAAATAGTAGAACTTTCTTCAAAGTCAGAATCCTCTCAGACCCTACTGTTACTTCATCAACAAAGTTTATGAAGTATTTTAAATCTTTTGTTTGCATTTCAACAGTTTTCACAGCATCTTTTCCTGGAATAGATTCCATCTCAGAAAACCACTTTCTTTGCTCATCATTAAGAAGGAATTCCTCATCTGTTCAGGTTTTATTATGAGATTGCTGCAGTTCCGTCACATCTTCAGGCTCCACTTGTAATTCTGTTCTTGCTATTTCCATCACATTCTGGTCTTTCCTCCACCAAAGTATTGAGCCCCTCAAAGTCATCCATGAAGTTTGGAATCAGCTTCTTTCAGACTTCTGTTAATGCTGACATTTTGACCTCTTTGTGTGAATTACCAATGTTCTTCATAGAACTTTCCCTTTGTATTCACAGCTTGATTGACTGGCACAGTAGGCCCAGCTTTTGGCCTGTCTTGGCTTTTGACATGCCTTCTTCCCTAAGCTTAATCATTTCTAGTTTTTGATTTAAAGTGGGAGATGTGCAACTCTTCTTTTCCCTTGAACCATTGTAGGGTTATTAATTGGCCTAATTCTGATACTGTTGTCTCAGGGAATAGGGAGACCCAACGAGAAGGAGAGAGACCAGGGAATGATCAGTGGAGTAGTCAGAACACAGAACATTTATCAAGAATTTGCCATCTTATATAGGCACAGTTCATGATGCCCCAAATTAGTTGCAATAGTAACATCAAAGGTCACTGGTCACAGATCACCATAACAAATGTAATAATAATGAAAAAGTTTCAAGTATTGCAAGAATTACCAAAATGTGACAAAAAGACACTAGATGAATAAATGCCATTGGAAAACTTGCAGTGATAGACTTGTTCAACATGTGATTGTCTTTCAGTTTGTAAAGAACACAGATCTTCTATGTACAATAAAGGCACATGCAAATGTCCCCCAAAGACCTTGGAAAAGGAAAGGCTTGTCTCTTTTCCAGCATAAATACTATTTACCTCAATCTCTGTTCTTTTACACAAGATGTTGAGCTTCAACAAAAAAATCACAAGGCATATCTAAAGACAAGAAAAAACATACTCGGGATAAAAAGCAGTCATTGGAACTAAGCTCAGATATGGTACAGATGTTAGAACTGTCTGAAAGGGAATTTAAAATAACTGTGATTAATATGTTAAAGGCTCTAACAGAAAAGATGAACAACATGCATGAAAAGATGGGTAATGTCAGCAGAGGTGAAAAAATAGTCACATGGAAATACTGTTAGTGAAAAACACAGTAACAGATAAAGAATGCCTTGAGCAGTCTCATCAGTAGATTCCACACAGCCAAAGAAACATAAGTCAAAAAAATCTTGACCTTAAGATAGGTCAAATAAAATTACCAAAACTGAAACACGTAGAGAAGAAAACTTCAAAAAAATAAAAAATAAGAATCTTCAAGAGCAGTGGGAAAATATCAGAAAGTCTAACATATGCATGCCTGAAATACCAGGAGGTAAACAAATTGAGGTAAAAGAAATATTTTAAGAAATAATGATTGAGAATTTTCAAAAAATAATGGAACCGAAAGCCACGGATTCAAGAACCTCAGAGAATAACAACCTGGATAACACACACACACACACCCACATACACCCACACACCATATTCAGACTGTTAAACACAAAAGTCAAAGAAAAAATTTCAGAGGTACCCAAGGAAAAAAGAAACATTTTGAAAAAGAACAAAGAACAAAGATAGGAATTTTGTCCTATGGCTGACTTTATTAAGAAACTATGGGAGCCAAAAGACAGTAGAGTGACATTTTTAAAGTGCTGAATGAAGAAAAACTGTCAGCCTAGAAATAAATACCCAATGAAAACATCTTTCAAAAATGAAAGAGGTTCTGGGACTTCATCAAAATAAAAAGCTTCTGTACAGCAAAGGAGACAGTCAACAAAACAAAGAGGCAACTCACAGAATGGGAGAAGATATTTGTAAATGACACTACAGACAAAGGGCTGGTATCCAAGATCTATAAAGAACTACTCAAACTCAGCACCCAAAAAGAAGATGAACACATCAAAAAATGGGCAAGAGACATGAAGAGGCACTTCTCCGTAGAAGATATACAAACGGCCAACAGACACATGAAAAAATGTTCATCGTCACTAGCTATCAGGGAAATTCAAATCAAAACCACACTGAGATACCACCTTACACCAGTCAGAATGGCCAAAATTAACAAGTCAGGAAACAACAAGTGTTGGAGAGGCTGCGGAGAAAGGGGAACCCTCTTACACTGTTGGTGGGAATGTAAACTGGTGCAGCCGCTTTGGAAAACAGTGTGGAGATTCCTTAAAAA